>JAOUQZ010000024.1:1511119-1525464 GCA_028564935.1 Neosilurus hyrtlii
TCTCTCTCTCTCTCTCTCTCTCTCTCTCTCTCTCTCTCTCTCTCTCTCTCTCTCTCTCTCTCTCTCTCTCTGCCTTAGGGCTGCTAGAGGGGGTGCTGTAGCTACCCCTAAATTATGTTTAGCTTCCCTATTGCAACTCAGATACATTTAAAAATGAGATCATCATCATCTATTTATTTATTTTGTTTATTAATTTATTTATTAATTTATTTATTTTGTTTATACTGTATTAATTCCGCAAGGGAAACTTTGAGTTTTGCATTTAACCCATCCAAAGTGAGCACACACACGTACAAAGTGAGCACACACACACTCAGAGCACTGGGAGAGCATTTGGGGGTTAGGTTTCTTGCTCAAGGGCACTTCAGCCATGAATGCAGAGGAAGAGAAGGTGCAGGTCACCTTGCCGCCTATTATTATTATTATTATTATTATTATTACCACCGTTATTATTATTAATGTTTTATATGATCTATTATAATCAGAGCAAGCTTGAAGATAGGTTTTTGTGATTGGTTGGTTTCCATTTACATATAGAAGAAAAAATCGTCACTTGTGATCATCTGTAAAATGGTATCTGATATTAGCTAGCTAATTTGTTTTTAGCTTTTCTTAATAACAAGACAAGCTGTGATTTAAAAAAAAAATTCTCATTAACTTTGAGTGTTTAATGCTGCGACATCATAAACAAAAATAACAGGAACTTGCTTTGATAAATGTAATTAAAGGTAATTAGAACTGGTTAAATGGATAAAGATGTGTTGTTCCTGTTAGTGTTAGTAAATTGCTGTGATATAGAAGGAATTAAACACTGTGCGACATGCTGTTATAGGAAAAGAATTAAAACTGAGCGGTGTGATTCGGGTACATGTGGAGCGTACAAGTATTAATTACAGTAATGAAGTCTGGGAATTAGTAGACTATGAAGTGAACATGGTGCATCATGTTTTGTACAGATAACCAACAGTATATGTCTCTCTCTCTCTTTCACTCTCTCTCTCTTTCACCCCCCCCCTCCCCCCCTCACTCTCAGGGCGTTGGCTGACATGGGAAAGGATGGAAAGATGGATCGTTTGGAGTTCTCAATTGCCATGAAGCTGATTAAACTGCAGCTCCAGGGTCACCCCCTCCCTGCGTCTCTTCCAATTATCATGAAGCAGACCCCCGCCCCTGTCATGACATCATCGGCGCGCTTCGGTAAGCTGTGTGTCAGGAGTGTGTGTCCATGCGCATTACAAATCACTTCAATGATTCAGCTCTTTGGAACAGCTTGTATTGCCTGAATTTTGATTCAGAGTTTGACTCAGTGCTGTTTAAAGATGGGTGAAGGGAAAGTGTGTGTATTACCAATGATGTGCATGTGACATTTTTAGTACGGGAACCCCCCCCCAAAAAAAAAAAAAAAACCCCTCAATTTTGCAGCCTTAACAGCTTAACAGCTTAAACATTACACAGGAAACAAGTTGTAGAAGAATGTTAAACAATTTCCATCCATGCTAATATTTAACAGTTATATAAACACAATGAATCATTTCCAACTAACAGGTTATGGATAAATTGTGTGGACGAATTTGGCAGGAGATCACAGGATTCAGATATACTGTATTCACACATTCCCCAAAGAAGAAAATAGAAAAAGATTTACATTTCAGTATTGTTTTTCTGAAACAGAAATACAAGAATCACAAGTGTATTTTCCTGTGCTGAGTGTAATACCCATATCTCTTATGTAAATTACTGTGTACCTTAACACAGGCAAAATGGTGCAACAGGGTTAATTTTAAATCAAATTATTTATTAAAACTAACAGAATAAATAATTCCTAAAGCAGATGGCAGTGTTATCTATTTTTAATAACTCTTTAGCAGTTTCTTTATGAAGACTGAAAGACATTTGAAATTTATAGCATTTGTTAGATGCTCTTATCCAGAGCGACTTGTATTTAAAATTTTTATACAGTTAAGCAATTAATGGGTAAGGGCCTCGCTTAAGGGCCCAACAGTGGCAGCTTGGTGGTACTGGGGATCAAACACCCAACCTTCGGATCGGTAACCCAGAGCTATAACCACTGAGCCACCACTGCCAAAAGACATTACAAGTGTGTGTGTGTGTAGGTATGGGCTCAATGCCAAACCTATCCATCATGCCAGCGATGCCCATGTTGACCCCGATGACCATGACCTCCATGACCTCTCTGACCTCTGTGCCAGCTGTGCAACCTCTGCTGCCCTTGCCTCTGATCCCTGACTCTCTCAGCATACCGGCCTTAACCAATGGCACTGCCACGGTGATCCCGCTAACCCAAGGTCATATACACATACATACACACTAACATTTATACTGTTCATCATACATTCCACAATTAGAAGGGCACTGAGCATCGATAATGTAGTAAATATGGGTACAGGTTTTAATTATTTTAATTATTAATTCTTTCATTAATGAGATGACTGGGGGTTGACCATTCAGGGTCACTCAGGGTCAAATGTAATCGTCTCAATTGATAGTCCACATATGGTTTCCTATTAGTGTTCCATAGTAATGGCATGTCTATAGACATGTTGTGACCTTGCTCTGACATTCCCCTTTGACCTTGACTTTCCAAAATCAAATCAACTCTGAGACTCAGGTAGTGTAGTGTCCCCACCAAGTTTGGTGAAAATCCATGCAGGGATGTGGTCTGGATTTCGGTCATGGAAAAACTGCCAAACAAACAAAAAAACACGCTGGTGATTACAATACTGCTACCAACACTCTGGTACTAAATCTAAATAGAAATGCAAATAGTGATAGAGACCACAAATATTAACTTGTAACTTATAATAAATTATCCTCTCTCTCTCTCTCTCTCTTCCTCACACAACAGGTCTGAATAAATCTCACTCTCTCCTGGATTTGGCTTCCAGCAGGTACTGAATCAGACTCGACTGATGAAAGAGATGTACCCAACCCTCACACATACTTGAATTTTCTTTTTTTATTTATTCAGTCGTCCACGTGTCAGGGTTTCGTGAATTACAATTAGATAAAATTTTAATTACCTCAGCTTGATTATTTTATTTGTTTGTATTTTTCTCATTTCCTATTGGTTGCTTAAACAGCTCAAATTCCTCCTCCACCACTTCTCTGGCAAGCAACTCCCCCAAAACGGGAACATCTGATTGGGCAGTGCCTCAGTCGTCCCGCCTCAAATACAGGCAGCAATTCAACATCCTGGACAAACTGATGACCGGATACCTGTCAGGTGTGTGTGTCTGGTTAGGGTGGGGGCGGTGATGTGAGGGACGGTGGTGATGTGTTTCTAATGAAAATATTTGTTATTCGGTAACTTTGTAAACGTAATGGTTATACTCTAAATAATATCAGGTAATAAATAAGTGAGGTCAGCTGATAAATTGATCAGTGCATATAAATATGAGAACTCTCTTTGTGTGTGTGTGTGTGTGTGTGTATGTGTGTGAGACTACAGGACCACAAGTCAGGAATGCTCTTACTGCTTCCAGCCTGACCCAGACTCAACTCGCCACCATTTGGTGAGTCCAAATAAGCGTCATCAACATTTTACTGTTGTATATTTACACCAGTACACCGGTTCAGAGTGTGTGTGTGTGTGTGTGTGTGTGTGTGTGTGTGTGTGTGTGTGTTGTGTGATTAGGAATCTAGCGGATGTGGATCATGATGGACAGCTGCGAGCAGAAGAGTTTATTTTGGCTATGCACCTTGTTGACATGGCCAAAACAGGCCGTCCGCTACCTCTGACCTTACCTGCTGACCTCTTGCCGCCATCTTTCAGGTAAACTCTCCTCCCCGAAGCACACACATATATAAACACACACTTAAAATTTTTAAATAGATTGCGAGGTACCTTTATAAATACTCATGGTTTAGTGCTCGTTACTAAATAATGTTTGTGTGTGTGTAGAACAGGGAAGTCATGTGACCTGCCAAATGGGTCTGTTCCTGTAATCAACACTGATTTCATCGAACCAGAACCTCTACACAAGAGCAAGAACAATGGTACACCTACAATCTCTCTAAATATTAAAACATATTTCTAATATTTCAGATATTGTTGAATTCTGGATTATGATTGGTTAGGAGTTGGTTAATTTTCCATCACATCAGTTCTGACAGTAATGAGTCAGATCACCGTGCAGTCACTCATATCTTGAAGTCTGATTTAAAGCACTAACATTTAGTTATTTCCTCAGTGTCGTTTGAAGATAAACTGCGGGAGAACTTCCAGCGAGGCAGCATGGAGCTGGAGAAGCGGCGTCAGGCCCTGCAGGAGGAGCAGCGGCGAGAGGAGGAGAGACGAAGAGAAGAGGAGCGATGGGAAGAGGAGAGGAGGAGGCTGAGAGAGAGGGAGGAGCAGGAGCGGAGGGAGAGAGAGGCTCTGCGTAGACAGAAAGAGGAGGAGCAGCGTATGGAGAGGCAGAGAGAAATGGAGAGACGGAGGGAAGAGGAGCGGTTGAAAGAGCTGGAAAGACAGGAGGTGTGCTCAACACAAACACTGATGTCTTGAGTGAAAGGAGGGGAGGTCACGCCTCTTTCATTGGGACAGACATGTACAGAGGAAACACATTTTTGATTGGGAAAGACAGGTACAGAGGCCACACCTCTTTTACTAAAACAGACAGATACGAGGGCCACAGCTCTTTTACTGGGACAGAGAGGTGCAGAAGCCACACCTCTCTCACTGGGACAAATAGGTAGAGAGGCCACACCTCTTTCATTGGGACAGACGGTTACAAAAGCCAGACCTTCTTTACAGGGAGACACACACTCGATGTTTCCTCTGTTTCTGTAAGTCCATGTGTGAATGTACTCTCCCTCTCTTTCAGGCGGCAGAGCGACAGAGGCAAATGGAGTGGGAGAGGACTAAGCGGGCAGAGCTGCAGGCTCAGGGTGAAAAAGAGAAGAAAGATATTGAGAGACTTACCGCCAGGAAGAGGAGTCTGGAGCTGGAGCTGGAGGCTGTGGTCAGAATTACACTCGATATTATATTATACACAGTACCAAACATTTTCTGCTTCTCAGGTCTGATGTGAGCAGAAACATGCAGTAATACACCTACGACTGATAGAGAAATTCTGCTTCGCTCTCTTCACAGCTCCACCCTCACATTTAAAGCACATATACAGCAGTGGAGGCTCAGTAGTTAAAGCTTCGGGTTACTGATCCGAAGGCTGGTAGTTGAACCACCAGTCTGCCACTGTTGGGCCTTTGAGCACAGCCCTTAAGCCTCAACTGCTCAGTTGTATTTATAGGATAAAATTATTTTGCTTTCCATAAGGGCGTCTGCCAAATGTGATAAATGTAAACATTTGAACCCATTCTGACATTTTTAAAGATCCACTGCTGTTTAATAAGGCCTGAGTGTCACAAGCTTACAGAGATGGTGGTATTGAGCAATGATTTGATGCTATTTAAGAGAGACTTCCTTCATCCAGAGACATATAAAGGCATTTATTTGCATGCTTTGATGCTAATGATTAACATGTTCACATCATGGCTTAGCAAAGGAAATCCATGAGTTAGCACATCAGCAAGGAAATAAATGGTGATGAAATAACATCTCTGATGAATTTTCAGGGCAACAGGCATAAGCAGATCTCAGACTGCCTTCGTGATGCCCAGAGCAAGAGGAGGGTCCATAGGGCGGAGCTAGAGCTGATCAATCAGAAGAGAGATGGACGAATCGCCGATATTAACTCTTTACAGCTACACTTTGAGGTTCACAAGGATCCATAATATCCATATTTGCGGGTGATTTGTTGTTATGTAGGAGTAATATACTAATGTAAAGGGTTTTTTCCCCTGTGAATCTTCTCAGGATATTCAGAGGCAGCTGAGTAGTTTGGCTCCAGAGAAGCAGAGACTGGCAGAAAAACTTAGAGACCTGACGCAGACCAACACTATCTGTGAGAACTTTAAAGATCAAAGATTTTTTAGAATGGATGGATGGATGGATGGACAGTCTAAATTAATGGATGATATATTGGATTTATGGAAGGATGGACTGGATGGATATACTGCATTACCAGTATGGAAGGGTGGACAGGATATGGATAGATTGATGGATGGATGAAGGCATAGATAAACTGGATTTATGGAAGGAAGGAGGGATGGATGGAGATACTAGATTTATGGAAGGGTGGATGGATGGACATGCTGGAGTTATGGAAGGATAGATATATGGATATACTGCAATTATGGAAAGATGCACTGGATGCATAAATGGTTAGCTTCCAGACCATCCAACAAAAAATGGGCTGGATAAGAACACATACAAGCACAAGTGGAAATATAGAGGGACTGATTAACATGGGTGGTTGGATAGATGGATGAGTAAGTATATGAATACATTGAGAATTAGATAAACAAAAGATGGGTGGCATGGTGTCATCTTGGTTAGCACATCTGCCCCTCAGCAGGAAGTTCCTGGGTTCAAGTCCTGGGCTTGGCGAGATAGCTTCGGTGAGGAGTTTGCATGTTCTCCCTGTGCTTGCATAGGTTTCTTCAGGGGGCTCTGGTTTCCTCCCTTAATCCAAAGACATGCACATAAGGCTAACTGGCCATTCCTAGCTATGGGTTGGCTGAGATAGGAACCAGCCTCCCTGTGACACTGGTAGGATTTAAAGGTTCTGCTAATGAATGAATGGTCGAGAAGTGAGTCAGGTGGTTGGATGTTTGTTGCCGGCATAGATTCAGTGCACGGATAGATGGATGGGGAATAGACTCCAGAGTAAGTGGATGGATGCACTGGTAGATGAATTTCAGCATTGACAGATTAATTTATGGAAACCCAAATGCACAGCTGCATGGTTGTGTGCTGTATGGATGAATGATAGGCTGTAGGAATATACAGATAGTTGAAATGTCTCGTTTCAACATTTTATAATGCCAAAGCCTGTAAACATTTTTCAGGTACAGGAGTAAATGATGTGAAGAGGGATAAAAGTGAGAAGGATCTGAGCTGCCGGAAGTTGAAGGAACAATTGGACGCTTTGGAGAGAGAGACCACGGCCAAGCTGTCTGAGGTGGAACGCTACAACCGGGACATGAAGGTCAGACTGAGCTACTGCACATTAATTATTCGTATAACGTTGTGAAGATGATCGGCTGCTTAATAAAGCATAGTGGAGGTGATTAAAGTGATATAGTGCCATGATTTGGATTTCAATGATTTCCCTCCACCAAGCAGGCTTGTGCAAAATTACGAATTGAATTGAGAATGTTTCCCAAATTTCGATTCAATTCCATGAATTTGAAGTGAATTTGAATTGAGATTACAAACAGGAAGTAGAATTGCAATTCAAATTCGAATTGAAAGAATTCTAGTTGATAATATTGGTCTATTCCAGAATCATGCTTTACAGTATATTCCATACATGACTGTTTTACATATTTCATACAAATATTATTACTAAGAACTTCATGTACACATTATATTTTAATTACAGCAAATGTTTTTCATCGACAGTTAAGAATAAAAGCATCATCTATGAAACAGATCATTTAATTTGATGTATTATAACTTTCAAATTATGGAAAATGGTGGAAAAGTACTTCATTTCCCAGAATGCTGAGCTCAATTGCCCTATCCAGCTGTCTGCATAGGAATTCAGAATCATCCAGGAGCTTTGTGAGGTGTTCGAACCTTTTGAGGAAGCTACAGACAGCTGTCAGGCAGAGAAATCAGTGACATCAAGCTTTGCGATCCCCTGTATCAGAGGCTTACGACATACAATTAAAGATGTGAGGATGACTGTGAACAAAAAGTTTATGTCCAACGTTAACGTCTTCAAAAAATCTGACGCCATGAAGTGCTTCCAGTTGGCTGCTACGCTTGATCCCAGATTCAAACTGGCCTGGTGTTTTGGTGAAGAGCACAGAATAATCCTGTAACTATCGTCCATGGAGAGAAGCGAGAGTCGAAGGCTCGCCTGATCCAGCAGGCTAAGCCCTACAGCCACATTCGCTTCTGTCAGGTTCGGATATCCTAATAAAAATCTCCTCTCTGCAAAAATCTAATCCACCTCCCCAAAAGTCAATGCCACCTCTGACATCAGTACCCAGACAAGGAAATGCCCCAGACTCTTTTCCTACATGGAAAGCCAATCAGCTACCATGCCAGTAGCCTTGCATGTCTACCTGAGGAAACCATACCTGACAGAGGATGCTGATCCTTTGGTGTTTTGGAAAGAAAACCAGAGCAGTTTTCCAAACCTAGCGGTACTTGCCTGCAAATATCTGGCCATACCTGCATCCTCTGCACCTGTTAAGAGGATCTTTAGTGTTGCAGGAAAGATATTCCGACCAGAAAGATATCGTTTCATTGATAAAACCTTTGAGGAACGTATGACAATTAGATGCAACAACGTTACCCTATAAATTAAGAACTGGAATAAATGATTATTGCATTCACCACAATTTTGTGTCATTTGTTCATTTTTCAAATAAAAGAATATTACAAATTATTTAAAATGGAGGGAATTTTAGTGTTTGTAAAGTATTTTTAGTATTTAAGCCAAAACCTTTGTTGAACATGACAAATTCTTCCTGTTACTTGGCTATAAGGAATTTCTCTGAATTGCAGTGAATTTAATTCCACTTCCTATGGGGTGGAGCCAATTCAATTCAAATTCCAATTCTTCAAATGAATTCAATTGAAATTTTGCACAAGCCTGGTGCCAAGGATATAGAGATAACTCCAACTTTTGATTTGCATGCTATGACGCTAGCATAACTGCAGAAGAAACACACACACATATGCTAACACTCACTCACTTATCTGCCAAAACGCTTAACTCTACTAGGATCGCGACAAGAACATGCAAACTCCACACAGAAGCGTCCCACCCAGGCCCGGACTCGAACCCAAAACCTTCTTGCTGTGAGGTGGACATGCTAACCACTACACCACCGTGCCACCCACATGCTAACAGACTCCCGTAAATATGTCTGACTCAACACACTAACAGATTCCTGATTTAGTCTCAGTGATGATAAACCACACTTCACCAGGCTCTTCTTTCTTTCGTGCATATCTGCACTCCTTGCTTGCTCACTCTTGCACTCTCTAATGCCCTCTTTCTTCGCATATATACACTCTTTCTCTAACCCCCTTCTCGTCCTCCCTGTAGTTAGTGGAGATGGATGACTGTATGCTACAGGGACTTCTGTCTTTGCTGGGCTGCCTAACAAATCTCTTCCTTCTAATCAAGGTTCTCTGCTCTCCTTTTTACTTATTTTCATGTCTCACACTCATCCCTGAGCATCCCTTCATCTTGCATTTGTCTTTTTTGCATTTTTAACTTTTGGTGGAATTTAATTACTGGTCAGGTTTTGCACTACAATTCCTTTCCCCTTTCAATATAGTGTAATAATCCTGCAAGGAATATTTGGCTCTGTACGTATTTAACCCCACCACAGTGAGCACACCCATGTAAACAGTGAGCGCACACAGACACACACACGGAGCAGTCAGCAGCTACTTGTGGCGCCCGGAGAGCAGTTCTTGCTTGCACAGCACTTCAGCTTTAAAGGTGGATGCTGCTCACTCCCCCCCCCACCGCCACGTTTTTCCTGCTAGTTTGGGAATCGAACCAGCAACCTTTAGGTCCCAAATCCACTTCTCTAATCATTGGGCCACACCTGTCCCCTTACCTCCTAACTCCAAACCCTAGATCGGTTGGCATGTTTTTGTGTTTTTATGCAGGATTATGCAAAAAAAAAAGCATGGATTTTAATGAAAGTTCTACCATTTTTTATACTCTCCTAATTGAGTCGTATCCAGTTCCCACCCATCAAGTATTGCCTCTCTATCACATACGACCACCACCCACCATGGAAAGGTGTAAGCACAATGCTGCCACCTGCATCTTTATGAACTGCTGTGCATGCACATGCAGGAGCAGCCTAACACACTCAGAGGAAAAGCGCTATCTGCCCCTTTGATTGGTTGGTGATTGCTGTAAGCGAGCGTATGCCATCTTATTAGAGCTCGGACAATTACCAACCTGGATTCGAACCTGCGATCTGCAGGTTATGATCACCTTTTTTACCATGACTTTTTATTTTCATATAATTTCATATATAACTCATATAATTTCTCCTATTAGCTTATGAGACTAAAGCTTGTAAAGTTGTTGGTCAAAATTCACCAAGTTAAAAAAGTACCACTACCAAAAGCAACCATGACCTCACCCTTCCAGTAAATTTACTTTTACCTGTGTGACTGCTGATCGATGGGTGTCTCCTGTGTCATAAATACAATAGCAAACAGTTGACTCTTACTTCATTGTATGTTTGTACTAAGTATTTATGGCAGCTATGTGTGTTTGAGTTTGCTGGCCAGTCATACATTATAATCCAGGTTATGGTATTGGGAACACAAGGCTTTGGAAGCATACGGGACTGGGAGTATAGGTCCTTGAAAATATAGGGCCCTGGGAATATATTGGGAACATAGGCCACTAGGAATATAGAATACTGAGCATATATAATACTGGGAAAATAGGGTACTAGAAGCACAGGATCCTGAGGACCTGATACTCTTAAAACATGGATGTAATTAAATGACAGTATAGTGTAGGACATGGGATGAGGGGTTAGGGAGGTCTGACTGGTACATCCCAAAATCTGCAGTCAGCATTTAGGCAGTGTTCCTGGGAATGTTGCAGGAGTTGAGAGAGAGGCAGCGGCAGCAGCAGGCCGTTCTGGAGCAGCTCAACCGTGTCAAGCTGGAGAAGGTGAAGGAGCTGCAAAGACGGAGGCAGGAAGAGGAGGAGAAAAGGAGGAGAGAGGAAGAATTGGCCAGGTGATCAAAGACCACAGACATAGAATATTTGTGTGTGCAGCATTATCCCTGTTAGCACATGCCCACACACACACAATGCTGAACACATGTTTGCAAAAATATAATTCTGGAAATGCCTCTTGTGCATTTATCACAAAAACAAAAGTGGTGACCTGTGAGTGTACGTGTGTGAGCTCAGACAAGCCAAGCTGGAGCAAGAGCGGCTGCAGAAAGAGGAGGCCGAGTGCCAGAGGAGGCTTGCTCAGGAGAGAGAAGCCAAACTCAGGGAGGAGCAGCAACTCCAGGCCCAGGCCCGACTCCGCGAAGCCCAGGAGAAGGCTGCGCAGCAGGAGAGGGAGGAGAGAGAAAGGGAGGAGCGGAGGAGAGCAGAAGAGAGAGAGAGGGAGGAGCGGAAAAGAGCAGAAGAGAGAGAGAGGGAGGAGAGGAGGAGAGCAGAAGAGAAAGAGAGGGAGGAGAAGAGGAGAGCGGAAGAGAAAGACAGTAAGGAGAAAGGTGGTGATGGAGTTATTGAACGAGGGATAAATCCTGCGAACAGCGGGAGCTTTGATCTTCAGATGCAGCTTTCTGCGCTGATAACCAGTACAACAAACACAACAGGTGAGTGTGTCTGTCTCTGCACTGTGTGTGTGTGTGTGTGTTTGTGCGTGTACCTCTTACAGTCCTTCTAAATCGTACATGTTTGACAGGTACAGGTGTACAACCAACAGGTTTCGATGTTGAGGGTGAGAAGAGCACGCTGAGCACCTACAGAGCGCTTTATCCGTTCACCGCCCGTAACTCTGACGAGCTGTCTCTGGAAGCAGATGGTCTGATAGAGGTACACAATCCCACTCACACAGATAGACAGAATTTCCATATAAGCACATTAACACAGTGATCATACATGTGCTCCTGTTCCTCTCAGGTGGATGAGTCCACGGTCAGGGAACCTGGTTGGCTGTATGGCACCTTCCAAGGCAGCAGTGGCTGGTTTCCTGAGAGTTATGCTGTGAAAACCTGTAAAACTGATGAAGCTGTTGTGACAGCATCTGCGACACAGAATGCAGTGCCACCTACTGACTACTCCAGGTAAAACGTGATAGAATTTTTTGAGGGTCTTGTGCCGTTACTGTGTATTATTCAAGAAGAAAGCGTATTTTGATGTACTGTATATTCATCTCCAGGATCCCTCGTGTGGATATCGAGGGGCCAACACCGACACACACTCCTGCATCCACACACACACATCACACACAGGTAGGTATATTTGAGCAAAAGACTTAAACTATAAACAGGTTTACCTGTTTACCAAGATGTATGTAGTTATTTTCTGCTGAACAACAATTCATACATGATGCGCAAAAACGAGTTTGTGCTTTAAACATATGATTGCAGTACATGTCTTTACTGTGTGTGTAGGCTGTAGCTCTGTGTGCATGGATGGCTACCACCGACACTCAGCTCAGCCTCTCTAAGGATGACATCATCACAGTTCTGGAGCAGCAGGAGAACTGGTGGTATGGGGAACACGGGGAGAACCGAGGCTGGTTCCCTAAAACCCATGTCTCCGTGGTGACCACCAACAACGCCACACACACAGAGTAAGTTCTCTCGTTTACTCTTCCAGAGAAAAGAAATAAAAGTAGTGGTTAGCATTTCCACTTCACAGCAAGAAGGTCCTGAGTCTCAGGTGTTCCTGAGGCGTGGTCAGTTTTTCTCTAGGTTCTCCGGTTTCCTCCCACAGTCCCAAGACATGCATATTAGGATAACTGGCTGTTCCAGATTGACCCTAGGTGTGAGTGAGTGTGAATGGTAGTGAACGATGGACTAGTGAGCTATTCTGGGTGCACCACCCTCCCTGCAACCCTAGTAAGATTAAGCGGTTCGGCAAATGAGAGAGTGAGATTTCCTTTGAAGATTATTAGTCATGGAGCAACACTGTGATGTTAACGGATTCATACTGCAAAAAAAAAAATGCTTACAGTCTGTTTTAAAAATAGTGTTGATCCACAAATAGTGCACAGACTGTAGATTCTGATTTAGGATTTGCAGCCACTCAGTGTCCCAAATTCAAAATCTGTAACCGTTGCCTTATTGAACATCTGGTAGGTAAAAGAAGGAAAGTGTTTTATTTTTATGCTAATGATATTTGGAACACACACACACACACACACACACACAGTCATTTACCCCAGTCCTCAGTTTATTTTTCTAAAGAAAGGAGGAAACTAGAAAGCCCAGAGAACCCCACAGAGACATAGCAATAAAATTCCGACTCCATGGTCGGAGTATCCGTCCTCATCTTCACCGAAATCTTCTCTGCTTCCCCTCCAGGCCTTTATATTCCACTGTTGACGACCTGGACATGCCTGACTCTGTTCTGTTTGAAGGTGAGCTGTTTTCTCCCAGTTCATTTTTGTTCAGATTTTATGTCGTGTTCCCATGTGTATGTTTTTTGTTTGTTTGTTTGTTTGTTAGAATATGTGGCTCTTTACACGTACGAGAGTCCCGAGTCAGGTGACCTGACTTTCCGGGCTGAGGACGTTGTCTTAGTGATGGAAAAAGAGGGGGAATGGTGGAAAGGCTGCATCGGCGACCAGTCAGGACTCTTCCCTTCCAACTACGTCAAACCCAAAGACTCCGATGTATGAGAATTGATTTATTTTTATTCCTAAACCTCTGAAATACTAACTGTTTAAAAAAAAACTGTTTAAATTTGTTTCTGATTTTTTTTTTAGTCTGCTAAATCTGGTGCTTCTGGTAAAAAGCCAGGTGAGTTTGCCCAGAACTAACATGCACTCTGAAGTAAGAAGGTACTGTACTGCTCTGTTCTGTATCTTTTCTTCTGGTTCTTTTCAGAGATTGCGCAGGTAACGTCAGCCTGTAAAGCCATGACGGCAGAGCAGCTGAACGTGACTCCAGGGCAGCTGATCCTCATTCTCCATAAGAACTCCTGTGGCTGGTGGCTGGGGGAACTGCAGGTCTGTGAGTCTGGATGCCCAAGTTTTAAAATGCTCTATATATAAAACACAGGCAGATCTCTCTGATTGGTGGTCTTTGCTGTAGGCTCGGGGTAAGAAGCGTCAGAAGGGCTGGTTTCACTCTTCAAATGTCAGACTGCTGGAGCCCAACAGTGGCAAAACCACGCCTGCACCACAGCCATGTACGTTACACACTCACACATCCTGCTTTATCCTGATTTATCCTGCTAGGGCTGCGAGGAGGATGGAGGAGGATCTCAGCGGAATCTGGGCGAAGGCGGGGTAACACCCTGAACTGCTTGCCAGTCCATCACAAGGCCAACACACATACAACCATTCACACTCACACATAGAGGCAATTTGGAGTAGTCTTTTTGTCTAATGTGCATGTCTTTGGACTGGGGAAAGGAAACCAGAAAACCCAGAGGAAACCCATGCAAGCATGGAGAGAACAGAAATGCTCTCTCTGAGCCGTGGGCTCAAACCCAGGACTTTCTTGCTGTGAAGAGGATGTGCTAACCACCATGCCCCCCCCCCCCCCCCCCCCCCCCCACCCCCCC
>JAOUQZ010000024.1:1571267-1586267 GCA_028564935.1 Neosilurus hyrtlii
TGTGTGTGTGTGTGTGTGTGTGTGTGTGTGTGTGTGTGTGTGTGTGTGAATGAATATATATATGTGTGTGTATGTGTTTTGTTTTTTGCTATATGCTATATATTGTGGACTTAAATACTTGGAAGTGGACTGAATAAGTTTTGGAATTTTCCTATCGGTCCTCACTTATTCAAAGAGCCAATTGAGGGTGAAGACTTTCAGGTTAGAATTAGAATCAGTACAGGGTAGGGTTAGGATAAAGGTTGGGGTTAGACATTAAGCTGTTTAATATAATATTAATAATTTGTTTTACCCACAAAGTGAGGACATTTTTGGAAATTGAGGACATTTTTTGCTGGTCCTCACTTCTACTAAAAAGCAGTTTGAGGGTGAAGGTTTTGAGTTTCAGGTTAGAATTAGGTTTAGGTTAGGATTAGGGTAAAGGTTGGGGTCAGGTGTCTTGCTGGGTAAAGTTAGGCTAAGAGGCTATGGAATGTTTAATATCAGTGAATGTCCCCACAATGGTAAATTAAGAAGACTGTGTTTGTGTGTCTCTGTGTGTCTGTGTGTGGGTGGGTGTGTCATGACAAAATCTGTCTGCCTGTCACACCCTTCTGCACTACTGTCACATGTGGTTAGTGTATAACGTAATTAAAGTGTAACGCAGTAAAGTGCCAGATGAGAGAATTGTGGGATTTTGAATACAACCATGGTTTAATCTCTCCAACACACACACTCACACACACACACACACACACACACACACAGAATTGATAATGGCATCGAGGTCACAGTAAGTTTAAGGTCGTAGGTCGTCTTTGCCTGGGTCATGGTCATAAAACCTACATTGGAGAGTCGTAAGTGAGGTCAGGAGCTGCACCAGAGGGCAGAGGAGGTAGAGGTCACGGTGAGGTAACAGCAGGAGAGCAGTGTGACGGTGGAGTTCATGGCTGTAGAATCATGTCTGAGGAGAAGCAGCTCTTTAAACGTACAGCTGTGAATATATTAGAGTGTAGTTAGAGATGTAGGGAAGGAAACCTGAACATGGCGTTGTAGCTCGGAAGAACTCGCGCATCATTTTATTTTACACACAGTGGGATGTCCTAAATGAAACGCTAATGATAAAACCTGCTGTCGTTTGTCTGTGTGTGTGTGTGTGTGCAGTGCAATAAGATGACAGTGTAGTAAATTGTGGGATTTGGGATGATGGCAGTGTTATGGATCACAACGCTATTAATCAAACATCTATAAATAAACACTGATGTGAGAGCCTCAGCCTTTAACTTCTTTATTTTTCTTTCTTTCTTTCTTTCTTGTTTTCCACTTTTTGCATGTTTCCTTCATTTTTTAATGTTTATGTATTTCATGAATTCATTCTTCTGTTTGTTTTTTCCTTCATTCTTTCCCTACTCACTTTTATCCATTCATCCATCCATCCATTTAATCATTCATTCATTTACACATAGTGTCATTTCGTTCTTTTTTTCTGTTTGACTTCACATATTTATTACTTCCTCTCACTCCTTCCTCCAACATTCATTCATTTGTTTTTATTTTGTTCCTTCCTTCCATCCGAATATCCTTTCTTTATTCCTTTCTTCCTTTTTTTCTTCCTCCCAGTATTTTCAGTTCTATGCATTCTTTGATGCTCTTTCTGCAAAAGAACATGTAGTTTTCACTGTAGCCACACTGTGTTTGAGGTACTACTCAACCCACTCTGTTAAAAAAGACCGCATTTCCCAGGGTGCACTGGGCAGCATGCCAGAGACTGTCGGGTAATTCCAGTAGAAGCACTCTGTTGTCATGGAGACGCCATTGGAGCCAGGCTAAAGTAGTGTTTGTGTGTGTGTGTGTGTGTGTCTGCCTGCACATCTGCTTGTGCAAGTGAGTGAAAGCAGATGTGTGGATGGGCACGTGTGTGTGTGTGTGCGTGGGTGCGCGCGCGCGGGCCTGCGGGCCTGCATTCATGTTTACATGTGGGCTTGAGTGATTAATGGAGGGAAAGTCGAGAAAGGAAGGGAACAACGTGTGATTACAAAGGGCTTTGTGTGTGTGTGTGTGTGTGTGTGTGTGTGTGTGTGTGTGTGTGTGTGTGTGTGCTTTTATGGGGAAGGCATGTTTTTAAGGTAAGGCTCAGGTAAAGATTAGGACTAGGTTAAGGGTTTAGAGTTAGGCAAGCAGTGGTTATGTTTAGGGTGCATCTCCAGGAAATGAATGTCAGTTTTTGTATTGTGCACTGAATTTATGGAAACCAGGCTGTGTGTGTGTGTGTGTGTGTGTGTGTGTGTGTGTGTGTGTGTAGTCACCACTGACCCATGTAACAGGGTGATCTTTCCGGCTGATTAGGCACTTTGGGAAAAGTAGTTTAGAAAGATCAGTGGTCAAACAGGACACCTGATGACCTTTCGGCCAGAGTTCATGCTCTAAACTTCTTCACCAATCAGATCAAAGCACTCAGTCAGCCAATCAGACACGAGCTGAGCCAAAAAACTAAAAGGGTCCCTTGAGGGAGTCGTGTAGTGTTACTGCGGCCTCTGTGACATACTCATCTGTGTGCATCTGGAAGATTAAACTGTTGTACACTGGGGACACATCAAAGCTAAAAGACTGTCAGGATTATCGCTTTAATGCTGGAGTGTTCCTGTGGTACATGTGTGTAGTTTTATTGCTGGATTGTCCCTTTAATAGCATTGAACAGCTTTCAACACAGTATTCCTAAAATACTAGACTATACTGTAAATACTGGAGTATAGGTTTAATACTGGAGTACACCTTTAATACTGGAGTATATTTCTAATACTGGAGTATAGGTTTAATACTAGAGTATATTTTAATACTGGCATATAGGTTTAACACTGGAGTATACTTTACTACTGGAGTATAGGTTTAATACTGGAGGATACCTTTAATACTGGAGTATAGGTTCAATACTGGAGTATATGTATAATACTAGAGTATAGATTTAATACTGAAGTATACCTTTAATACTGGAGTATACATTCAATACTGGAGTATATGTTAATACTAGAGTATAGATTTAATACGGGAGTATACCTTTAATACTGGAGTATACATTCAATACTGGAGTATATGTAAATACTAGAGTATAAATTTAATACTGGAGTATACCTTTAATACCAGAGTATAGGTTTAATACTGGAGTATATGTATAATACTACAGTATAGATTTAATACTGGAGTATACCTTTAATACTGGAGTATACATTCAATACTGGAGCATATGTATAATACTAGAGTATAGATTTAATACTGGAGTATATGTATAATACTATAGTATAGGTTTAATACTGGAGGATACCTTTAAGACTGGAGTATAGGTTTAATACTGAAGTAAAGGTATAATACTAGAGTATAGATTTAATACTGGAGTATACCTTTAATACTGGAGTATACATTCAATACTGGAGCATATGTATAATACTAGAGTATAGATTTAATACTGGAGTATATGTATAATACTATAGTATAGGTTTAATACTGGAGTTAAGGTTTAATACTGGAGGATACCTTTAAGACTGGAGTATAGGTTTAATACTGGATTATATGTATAATACTAGAGTATAGATTTAATACTGGAGTATACCTTTAATACTGGAGTATACATTCAATACTGGAGTATATGTAAATACTACAGTATAGATTTAATACTGGAGTATACCTTTAATACTGGAGTATACCTTTAATACTGGGTTATAGGTTTAATAGTGGAGGATACTTTTAATACTGGAGTATAGGTTTAATAGTGGAGGATACTTTTAATACTTAAGTATAGGTTTAATACTGGAGTATACTTTAATACTGGATTATAGGTTTAATACTGGAGTATACCTTTAATACTGGAGTATTGGTATAATACTGGAGAATACCTTTAAGACTGGAGTATATGTTTAATACTGGAGAATACCTTTAATACTGGAGTATACTTTAATACTAAAGGATACTTTTAATACTGGAGAATACTTTGATACTGGAGGATACTTTAATACTGAAGTATATGTTCAATACTGGAAAATACCTTTAATACTGGAGTATAGGTTCAATACTGAAGTATAGGTTTAATGCTGGAGGATACCTTTAATACTGGAGTATATGTATAATACTGAAGTATATATTTAATACTGAATTATACCTTTAATACTGGAGTATAGGTTTAATAGTGGAGGATGCTTTTAATACTGGAGTATAGGTTTAATAGTGGAGGATACTTTTAATACTTGAGTATAGGTTTAATACTGGAAAAAAGGTTTAATACTGGAAAAAAGGTTTAATACTGGAGTATACCTTTAATACTGGAGTATACTCATAATACTGGAGTATACCTCTAATGCTGGAGTATACCTTTAATACTGGAGTATACCTCTAATGCTGGAGCATATGTATAATACTAGAGTATAGGTTTTATACTGGAGTATTGGTTTAATACTTGAGTATACTTTCATACTGGAGTATGCCTTTAATACTGGAGTATACTTTAATGCTGGATTTTACCATCAAGACTGGAGTATACTTTAATACTGGAGTATAGGTTTCATAGTGGAGGATACTTTTAATACTGGAGTATAATTTTAATACTGGAGAATAGGTTTAATACTGGAGTATATCTTTAATACTGGAGTATACGTTTAATACTGGATAATATGCTTAATACTGGAGTATACTTTAATACTGGAACATACTTCAATACTGGAGTATAGGTGTAATACTTGAGGATACCATTAATACTGGAGGACACCTTTAATACTGGAGTATAGGTTTAATACTAGAGTATAGATTTACTACTGGAGTATACTTTACTATGGGAGTATACTTTAATACGGGAGTATAGGTATAATATGGGAGGATACATTTAATACTGAAGTATAGTTTTAATACTAGAGTATACTTTAATACTGAAGGATACCTTTAATACTGGAGTATACCTTTAATACTGGAGGATACCTTTAATACTGGAGTATAGGTTTAATACTGGAGTATAGGTTTAATACCGGAGTATACTTTAATACTGCAGTATAGGTATAATACTGGATGATACCTTTAATACTGGAGTATAGGTTTATTACTGGAGGATACCTTTAATACTGGAGTATACTTTAATATTAGAGTATAGATTTAATACTGGAGTATACTTTACCACTGGAGTATACTTTAATACGGGAGTATAGGTATAATACTGGAGAATACCTTTAATACTGGAGTATAGTTTTACTACTGGAGGATACCTTTAATACTGGAGGGTACTTTTAATACTGAAGTATATGTTTAATAGTATTCATGTAAAACTGTCTCTCTTTTTCTCTCTTTCTCATACACACATACACACATGTCCCTTGATGACAGTAAACATCAGTACATGTTTCCATTGAAGCCGAAAAATCAATATTTACCCTGCTGAAGCTTTCAGAGATATTTAAAAGCCCTCATTTAACACCCCAACACACACACACACACACACACACACACACACATATATACACACACACTCATGCACACACACAAACATTTTCTTCCTTAACACAGTTTGAGCATGTTGTATTCTGTTCCACACTTACATTACAGATATACAGCAGTGCATTTTGATTCTAATTCAATTGTAATTCAGATCACAGGTTTACATACGTGATAATTTCAGAAACATTACCGGTTTTATAATAACACTTCACTGACACAATCTAAAGCTAATACAAACCAAGCAAGGAGACGTTTATTTAACAGTTTTTGAAGGAGTTTCCAGTGTCAGCGCTTTCAAATGCTCCTAACACATATATACGTCTTTCAATTCATTCCATTAATTAGCCTTTAAAATGGCATAATAAGCTGTACACAATAGAATTTGTAGTTGTGTGTGTGTGTAAAATACATCCATCTTCCCCCCTTCTGCATATACAGGAAGAGAAGAAGGCTCACCTGACGCCACTCATGAATGACAGCATGGCTGACCAATCAGAAGACGACGCTCAGAGAAATGACGAACAGCCAGAGGTCAGCAGTGTCCCACCCACTCCAGCACCACAGACTCCGCCCCCTCAGCAGCAGCACACAGATCCCGCTTCACCGACAGTCGCCACAACGCCAGAGCCTGCCCCCGTCCCTGTCACCTGCGGTAACAAAGAGTTACGCAAGTCGGTAGAGGCGGAGCAAGAGTACGACGTACGTCTGAGTGCATTTCTCTGCCAATTTTGGTGCACACTGTAAAAGTGGATAAGCTGGGTTGATATCGGTTAGCGCAAGAGCGATTCTGTAATAAAATCCTTTCGCACACAGTAATTCTTGTAACCATGTAAGACGTACAGCATAAAGGTTATCTTTTAACATTTTTCTCATGCAAATTATATGTGTTTAAGGATGGACGTGGCTTCGGGATCGGGGAGCTGGTCTGGGGGAAGCTGCGCGGGTTCTCCTGGTGGCCTGGACGCATCGTGTCCTGGTGGATGACAGGACGCAGTCGAGCTGCAGAGGGAACAAGATGGGTCATGTGGTTTGGAGATGGAAAATTCTCAGTGGTGAGCTGGCCACATAAAATTCATCACATGATGCATAGTGTGCCAATCACACGACTGCAAAACAGCATATTTTCTGAATTAGCACATTTTCTGAATTAGTATGTTTACACATGAACTGATCTAAAAAAATACTGACTAATGGTCCTGCCTCATCCTCTCTTCAGGTGTGTGTTGAGAAACTGTCGCCTTTGAGTTCATTTTCTACTGCCTTCCATCAGCCTACCTACAGCAAACAGCCCATGTACAGAAAAGCTATCTACGAGGTGCTACAAGTGAGTAACTGCCTTTATTATTTTTTTTGGTATATAAGCGATAATTAAACTCTTGTGCTGTGCTAGTGATTGATATCGAGTTCTTGTGCAGACGGCCAGTATACGGGCGGGGAAGCCATTCCCGGCGTGTGTATCAACCGATGACTCTGACTCGGGGAAGAGTATAGAGCTGCAAACCAGAGAGATGATCGAGTGGGCCAGTGCAGGATTCCTGCCTAGTGGGGCCAAAGGCCTGGAGCCACCACCTGGTACCTTACTACTCTGTACTACACTATACTGTCTCAGATATAGTTCTACACTGTAGAGTGCTGAACTTGTATACTGAATATACTGCACTGTTCCTAATTAATCTACTGTGGTACTATACCCTCATCGACTAAATGTTTACTGCAGTTGTATGTTCCACTGTGCTATACTGTTCTCTACAACACACTACTTTAGCCAGTTGCTATACTTCTATATTCTACTGACTAAATATAGGTCTAGACGACTATGCTCCACTATACTATACTTTTCTTTACAACACATTTCTCTAGACACCTGCTATACCTCTATACTTATCTGTACTATATATAACACTTTTTTATAGACAGCGGCTATACGTCTATATTCTACTGTACTAAGTATAGGACTATACTACTATTCCCCCATGTACCATACTGTACTCTGTAATGCACAACTCAACACCTGCTATGCCTGTATACCTGACTATTCTAATATAGGACTATATATACACTACTGTAGTCCACTGTACTATACTGTTCTCTGCAACACACTACTTTAACCACATGCCATAATTCTGTATTTTACTGAATTAAACATAGGACCACGCTCCTCTGTACTGTAATTTACCTTACAACACGCTGCTCTAGACACCTGGTATACTTCTATATATAATAAATAGTGATACTATGCTCTGCCGTACTATACTTTTCTCTGTAACACACTCCGCTAGACAGTCGCTATACAGCTATACTCTACTGTTCTGCTTTAGGATTATAGTTCTATTCTCACACACACATAACCATTCACACTAACATCCACACCCAGGAGCAATTTGGAACAGCCAGTTAGCCTAATGTGCATGTCTTTGGACTGTGGGAGGAAGCCAGAGTACCCGGAGGAAACCCACACAAGCACGGGGAGAACATGCAAACTCCAGAGAGAAACACCTGGGAATTGAACCCAGGAGCTTCTTGCTGTAAGGCACATGAACTGAAAATAACAGTTAAAGGCATGCTTCTTACAGATGCATGTGTGTGTTTCAGCCGAGCGGAATCCTTACACTGAAGTGTACCCTGAAATGTGGGTGGAGCCAGAGGCTGCAGCGTATACAGCTCCCCCTGCTAAGAAACCTAGGAAGAGCAGTTTGGAGAAACCTAAAATTAAAGAGATTATAGATGAAGGGACCAGAGGTAATGCAAACTGACACATACACTCTCTCTCTCTCTCTCTCTCTTTCTCTCTCTCTCTCTCGCTCTCTCTCTCTCTCTCTCAGTATGCTCACTGTATTATTAGTCTGATGTTTAGACTACACATCATCACATTTTACAGAATTTCTTTTATTTTTGCGTAGCCCATCCTGCTATATGAAAATCAGCCCTAAAACACACCATAATAAAAATATTTCTTACCTCACAGCCTTCACAAGCTTCCAGAAATTGTTTCTGTTATTGTTTTTGATTTGGCACCAGTCCCAATTATTCATTTTTTTCCAGAGAGGGTGGTGTATGAAGTACGCCAGAAGTGCAGGAATATCGAAGGTAAGCAACTGTTTCCCATCATTCTTTTCTTGTTTGCTCTCCTTAGGAAGTGCGCACACACACACACACACACACACACACACACACACACACACACACACCATACCCATCATGCAAGTCTGTACTACTTTCACTGTATAATCAGAAATTTTAGGAAAATGATAAACGTGAAACGAGGTAAAGTTTTGTTTTGTTTTTTTTTTAAGTTTTTCATACCATGATGTCATCTCTGTGTGCAGATATATGTATATCCTGTGGAAGTATGAACGTGTCACTCGAACATCCACTCTTCTTTGGAGCCATGTGCCAGAGCTGCAAGGTAAAACACACACTCGCGTGCACAAATAGGTATGCACCACACAGTTCAGTTCAGTTCTATGTATGGCGTTTTCCTTTACTGGGCTCATATTGAACTCTAAACTGTAAAGTATACAGATTGTGTTGTATTAAATAGTGTAGCTGTAGTGTTTCTCAGACTGACTTTGTGATTGAAGGAAGTGTTTGTGTGCAGAACTGCTTCCTAGAGTGTGCTTATCAGTACGACGATGATGGCTACCAATCCTACTGCACCATCTGCTGTGGGGGAAGAGAGGTGCTTATGTGTGGGAACAACAACTGCTGCAGGTGTGTGTGCGTGTGTGTGTGTGTGTGTGTGTGCTTATAGCTTAGTCTTCCCAAAAGTAGGGATATGCAGCAGGTTTGACCTTGTAATGACATTTACCTAGTTCTCGAAAAGCATTAAGTCAGTGAGGGTCTTCTCAAGGGCAGAGGATAGTAATAAGATCTTACTATTATCAAAGTTCTATTAAAATAGTTTTAAAGTGTTTCTTACGTTTAAAATGTAGAATTCCCAAAATTTTTAAATTTGGTACCGAACTTGACACACCCTTAATCAACCATATATGGCATTTTGGTAGAACGCTTGATATTTTGCATAAACATTCAATCTCGGAGTACAGTATTGCGCACATGGTTGGGCAACAAGCTACAGTCTTTCCAAGCAAGCAAGCTGACAATGTACGAATCGATGAAATGAAAATACAATTTCATGAGTAACATACAAATTCAGCATATGTTCGAAAAAGAATATAGCCAATGCGGCTCTAATACAAAAGATTCAGTTGAAATGGTTATAAGGGGTTATAACAAAAAGCGCTCATTAGGTTAAGAGTGTACTGCATTAAATTATAAATGAAATTCTTATTTTACATGCCCTAATGAAAGGTATGGACTTTCACAGCATCGGATATGAGATACTGACAGGGTACCAGCTCACTAAAATGTGGTCGCCTGTTTATTTTTTGATGGCCCCACTAGAATATTTACTGGCCTCGGGCCAGCAGCCATGTCTGGCCCACATCCATTGCAGGGTCAACACACACACAAACATTCATACTCACACCTAGTGGTTATTTGGAACAGTCAATTAGCCTAATGTACATGTCTTTGTTTGGTTGGAGGAAACCCATACAAGCACTGGAAGAACATACAAATTCCACACAGAAATGCACTTACCGAGCCCGGGACCTGAACCCAGGACCTTTTTGCTTTGAGGCCATTGTGCTGTCCACTACGCCACCGTGCCGCCCTTTTGCATAAACAGAAGAAACAAAACTTATTTTCAGGAAATTTTAATTACAAAGGCAAAGTCAAGAAAGTATTGTGATATTAAGTTACACAGTTTAACATTTTAAAGATGTTTAATATGAATGAAGTACATCAGTTCCTACCTTATACATCCATGACCCTACCCCCTCAGCAAAAATTCAACTAGGACATATCCACAAGGGACCTAAAAATAAAAATAAATTAAATGAGCAAAGTAAAAATGCCTGGTGTGTTATTGTGGTTTTTCCAAGTACACAACATATTCAAAGTGTGTATCCACTATGTGTATGTGTGTGCAGGTGTTTTTGCGTGGAGTGTGTCGATCTCCTGGTTGGTACTGGCTCAGCACAAGTTGCTATAAATGAGGACCCATGGAACTGCTACATGTGCAGCAGTAAGGGTGTGTTTGGAGTACTCCGGCGCAGAGATGACTGGACATCACGACTTCAACTGTTCTTTGCCAACAACCACGACCAGGAGTTCGTGAGTTACTCCATCCTGAAACATTGTAGCATGTATCCGCAAATGTGTATCATGGGGATTTTGGGGACTGATTTATTCTGTAGTAAAATTCTAATGTCATGCTCAGGGTGACTAAACAGGAGTGAGCCAGCCAGGAGATACTCTTTCTTTCATAGAGAGACATTCCGGCATTTATAGATGTGAATGAGACAGGAGAAAGTGAGTAAGGAGAGAAAGCCAGCCAGATGGGAGCAATCCAGGAGCGAGCCAGCAAGAAGAAAGAGAGAGCCAGGAGAGAAGGTCAACCATAAGTGAGACAGTCTGAAGAATAGACGAACCAATCAGGAGAGTTCTGACAGGACATGAACCGAACAACAAGGCTTGCCATAAGAGAGTAAACCTAAAGGAATAGTCCAGGAAAGAAATTCAGACAGATGTAAGCTAACCAGGAGAGAGTTGACCAAAAGGAACAGGCCAAGAAACATAGTCAAGAAGAAGTGAGCCAGCCCGAAGACTGAGGTAGTCATAAGTGGCTGTCTAGTCAGGAGTGAGCCAGCAGAGTAAACATGGTATGAGCTTTATTGATTGATTGATTGATTGATTTCTTTTAATAGAGGTTTCAAATCACTTCTGGATAAGGGCATCTAGAATACGCAATTAACGTAAAGGATAAATGAGGAGGTCAAGAGAGAGCCAGCGAGGAGCAGATTCCGCACAGTTGCCCTGCCTTTCTGTGAACAGAAATGGTTGAATTCTTTTTTTATATTCTTGTGCACACCAAAACAAGAGCAAGACTTAATGTGTTCAGAGATAATGCTAGCTAATCACCCCACAACGTACTGGAATAGTCATGTTTTTGAAAGCAGTCAAAAGTGTAAATGTTATGAATGTTATAGCAACTCGATCTAGGTGAAAGTGAGTGGAAGTGCTTTTACAGAAGTTCTTTGTAGTCTTTATTCAAGATAAAACATCCTCGTTCTAGTTCACTAGTTCAGTGACTGGGAACACCAACAAATTAAAGTTTAGGTTTTCAGTTGTAATACATTCTTAGTTCTAAAGGTTCTCTCTCTCTCTCTCACTCTCTCTCTCTCACACTCTCTCTGTCTCCATCGCAGGACCCTCCTAAACTCTACACCCCCGTACCAGCAGAGAAAAGGCAGCCAATCAGAGTGCTCTCTCTGTTTGATGGCATTGCTACAGGTGAGGTCTGACTCAGATGTGTGATCATAGAATGAATGCAACTATACTGAAGCAAGAGAAGTGTTGTGTTTATAGTGTGTGTGTGTGTGTGTGTGTGTGTGTGTGTGTGTGTGTGTGTGTGTGTGTGTGTGTGTGTGTGTGTGTGTGCACTCAGGTCTCTTGGTGCTAAAGGACCTGGGCATCAAGGTGCAGCGGTACGTGGCATCCGAGGTGTGTGAGGACTCCATTACAGTGGGGATGGTGAGACACTTAGGCCGGATCATGTATGTGGGCGATGTCCGAAATGTCACACACAAACATGTAAGTAACACACACACACGTGCGCGCGCGCCCACACAGACACACACACACACACACACACACACACACACACACATAAACACACACATAAACAAACACACATACATCCCTGTTTCCAACAGCCATCCTGAATACCTTGCTTATACTATGTTTATAGGACTGTGTGTATGCGCACTTGTGCGAGGGTCCAACCAGGATGTCCTTGAATCAATGCTTGATCATACTGCAGCTGTAACCCTGTTACATCATATTTTTATCCACATCGTTCATCCTGCTATCTCTCTCTCTCTCTCTCTTTCTCTCTCTCTCTCTCTGTGTATAAATAGAGATATGAATGCAGCAGTGCTGATAGAGCTCACATTTCAGCTCTGGCTTTGAAGTGCAGGCATTTCTGCTTTTCCCTACTGCTGCGCTGAGGGATCTGTGTGTGTGTGTGTGTGTGTGTGTGTGTGTGTGTGTGTGTGTGAGAGAGAGAGAGAGAGAGAAGAAGAGAGATTAAGAGATCACGCTGTCTGATGCAGTAGATAAAGTGATATGTTGAAATGAACAGAGGGTTTGATGAATCTGTTTGAGTCGTGTGTGTTAAAGTGACAGCTGGAATCTGATTACTGGCTAATCTTGTTTGATCTTGTTTCATAAAAACTTTATTCAATCATGAGGAAATCCCACTTTGCTGTTTCAGATTTTTTAAGACAGACTGTTTTTGAACACTGTGCTGTGATGGTTAAAGTTATATTAAACAAGGTGGAGGGAAAAAAGGAAGTTTCCATGTCATACAATAGCAGCGACATCTAATGGGATTTTAAAGGCTGCATCACACATACACAGACTAACCACAAATACAAAAAAGGTTTTTAAAAAGTTTTTGTGTGTGTGTGTGTGTGTGTGTGTGTGTGTGTGTGTGTGTGTGTGTTGCAGATTCAAGAGTGGGGTCCGTTTGATCTGGTGATTGGTGGCAGCCCCTGCAATGATCTCTCCATCGTCAACCCAGCAAGGAAAGGACTCTTTGGTATGCTGTGTTTTTGTATGTGTGTGTATATTGGATTAACTAAATTTAGCCCCACCCACTTTGCTTTAAAAAAAACTTTTTGGTGAGGTCAGAGGTATTGGAAGTGCTGAGTGTTCTGCATTGTATAATCTTTTGTAATGGGGTGTGTGTGTGTGTGTGTGTGTGGTGCAGAGGGCACTGGGCGACTATTTTTTGAGTTTTACCGCCTGCTACATGAGGCACGTCCTAAAGAAGGAGACGAGCGGCCATTTTTCTGGCTCTTTGAGAACGTTGTGGCTATGGGAGTTAGCGATAAGAGAGACATCTCACGCTTCCTCGAGGTACACCCACATCCACCCACACACACACACTCACACACTCTCACACACATTTATATTGGCTTTTTATGAATGTAGACTAACTCGACCTTGTCTCTTGCCTCAGTGCAACCCAGTAATGATCGACGCCAAGGAGGTGTCTGCTGCCCACCGCGCCCGCTACTTCTGGGGCAATCTGCCAGGCATGAACAGGTGAGAATGACCTTCACCTGCTGCTGCACCACGTCTTTCTCCATTCATCCGTCCACCCATTGGTGTCTCCCCTGATCTGACCGTAAATCAATTTGCTTCTTGTTGTTAAGTGCGAGAGCAGGAGCTTTTTGCCTACGTTTAACATTACGAAACATCCAACAAACAGTTTCATTCCTTTTTTTACTTACATCACCAGTGTTTCCGTTTTTCCTCTCTTGATATTAATGAGATAGGGGATAATCCGTGTCCTATTCCGAAAGGAAGCAAAGTGTAAACCCCTCCATCTTGAACCTGTCCAAAAACTTCCCCACTGACCCCTTTCAGAATTGTTAAATTCTGTCATACAGACATGTGTTACCATAGAAACAAAAATTAACTACTCCCTCTGATCAATAATATACAAAACCTTGAAATGTAACAGTAATGTACCATCGTCTGTATTTTTATTTGATTTATTGATTTATTTTGTCCCCACAGGCCGTTATCTGCCATGGCAAATGACAGGCTCGATTTGCAGGACTGTCTAGAACATGGCCGCACAGCCAAGGTTGGTCCTGGAGTTTTAAACTGTACTATACTTTATACTATATGTGACCCGGTCTGGCAAAATTCAAATTGAGTTAGCCATACCATTTAAAGCTTAGAGTCTCCTTTTTTAAATGGTATGGCTAACTCAATTTTGAATTTTTGGTTACAGTGACTCATTTTGCCAGACTGGGTCACATATGATTATGATATGACTGCCGTGGTTGGGGATTGGGTGAGCTGATGAAGTGGGGAGGTAACTACTGGGTTTGTGTTTCAGTTCGATAAGCTGAGAACCATCACCACTCGCTCCAACTCCATCAAGCAGGGCAAAGACCAGCACTTCCCCGTCTACATGAATAACAAGGAGGACATCCTCTGGTGCACTGAGATGGAAAGGTATAGAGCTGTGGATTGGCAGAATGGATGGATGGAAGGAAACGGGGGGATGGATGGACAGACTTATTCACAATAGTCAAAATTACCTCCAATCTCTCTGAGCAGTGAATATAAGCATAATTTTAAATGAACTGAAAGCTTTTAGGTCCATATTATGAATGATGGACACTTATTCATGAAAGAGCGTAAGGAAAAGTGAATGAATGGGTAGGTTTCGGGATAGAATTATATAGAAATGCATTCACTCATCCATGGATGAATAGATAAATAGAAGTAAGGATGTGTAGGTTCACACATGTCTGAATGAATGGATGGAGATATTGCTGTACGGAAATTTTCGCTGATGGATGGATGGATGGATAGTTTTCCTGTAAATAGATATTTTATTTATTTTTGGATTTACAGATGGTTGGATGGTGGAAGATGAGATTAATGGATGGTTGGATGGGCTCA
>JAOUQZ010000024.1:1591267-1595140 GCA_028564935.1 Neosilurus hyrtlii
AAGGGTGCTGGATTTAGCTTGAAGAGCGTAACCTGTATGACTAATAAACTAACATTAGCTTCCTGTCGTGATAGCCACTCAACCTGCTGACATTTTTTTTTTAACTTTTAGCACAACTGTAACTAGAGTTCAACGTATTGTCCCTTTTACTTTTTGCGGAATTTAACTAGCGAGGACCAGTACTGTCCAGGACTGATCATATTGTGCGTTCAAGAACGTGTCCCTTATTTGCTAATGAACATCCCGACAGCTAAAGTTTAGAAACTAAGCTAAGCTAAGCCTGGCTTTCGGAAGACGCATTAGCCGCTCAACATGTCTGATAAAACTCAGGCCCACATGTTCTTTCCAGACTCAGTTCCTGTGCGGCCAATACGGGACTCTATTCAGCCGAGCTCCGAGTTCAGCGGCAAACCAACTGTACATAGATATGTTTGCCTTTTGTTAGCATTCGATCATGTTTTGTGCTCCAGGTGTGTTTCTCAATCCGTATAGCCTAATTTCAGTGTGATCCTAGGCAGTGTTAGCTTAGCTGTTGTGATTAGGAGACTGGCCAAAGGCAGAGCTCGATTATAATAAGCTGAAAGGTGGTGGTGATGGTGGTGGTGATGATGATGACGAGGATGATTATGATGATGTGTAAGAAAGGGGCGTGTCAATCTGCTGTCACGTCCCTGCAAATTTTCTTTTCCTCTTACTTTACATATTTATGAATTATCTAAAATGAGAGAGGAAGAATTTAAGAGCCAACCAATAACCAGTTGACAGCTTTAAAGGAGGGGATCCTTTACGAGGTTATTTTAGGATTCACATCTTTTTAAAAGAGAGTGTAAGTGAAGGCGTTTCAAAAATAAATAAGGTGCTATACAATTTATTCTTAAATGGTAAAAAAAAAAATAAGAAAGAAATACATACATACATACATACACAAATAAATAAATAAGTGAAATATATTGTTGGGAATTAAAGAGTGACCGGTCTTGACAATGACTGTTTTTATGTTGTCGTAGTAATGGATTTAAGAAAAGAAAAAAAAAAGCACTATTATTTTACTCTTTTATGAATATATTAACAAATGCATTTTAACTTTGTACTTGATGATAATGTAAAAGTAGAAAAAAAAGAATAAAATGGAGAAATTTCATGTCTTTTAGCCTAGACATCACTGTAGTATGAGTGTCTCGAAGAGGAAGTCATTCTGTTATACTGATCATGTGACCCATCCTGAAGGTTCTGTGCACTGATACTTAACTTGCTTTTATCCTTGGCAGCAAAATCTACATTATCCAACATTCCTTGCTCCCTGTAGTCCGGCTTGTTGGATTGAACTGTATTGTTACATTGTTATATTATATATATATATATATATATATATATATATATATATATATATATATATATATATATATATATGTTTGTTTTTGCCTCAATATTTATTGACTACAGCCATGTCCTACCTTCTGTCCTTCATATTTGGTCTGTCAGGTGCATCCGTCTCTCGCTTTTTCACTCCCTTCTTCATCCTTTTCTCTCTCTCTCTCTCCCCTCTCTCTCCATCCACAGCTGTGGTTCTGCTTTCATTTGCAGATTGCGTGAAGAGACGGAGAGAAAGCATGAAAGAAAGAAATACGAATAGAATGACTCCTTTCTTATGTATTTGTGCTGGGGAACACTTGAATTAAATGTACTGTTTTTGTGCAAAAAAAGAAAGAATCCAACCCTCGTCCTGTCTTTTTTCCCCCCCAGATACTAATCGTTTATTATTAATGTTTATGTATCTAGTGTACTGTAGTAGAGATAAATTATGTATTTTTAATTTTATTTACAGCAAGTGATCTCAGAAGGTTAGATCATTTGCAGCCCTAATTCATTTTATTATCCGTATGATTCCAAACCCAGTTCTGCTGAAAAGTAGATTCGAAACTTTTTATATAACGAACAGGGTTATATTCATGTTAACAGGAGGAGCATCCAGGTTTTCTCAGCGTTTTGTATTCTTGCTATGTTTCCATCACAGGTAGTACGGTGGTGCAGCCTCCATCACATTCAGACAAGCACTGAAGATTGTAATGTGTCCTTACAATTTTGAGGAATGTGAGGATATGTTCAAAATGGGAAAATACATGTCCTAAGTGCATATTACATTCAAACTACGTACATACCAGGTTCTCTCTTCTACCAGGCTTTTAAAAACTTTTTTTTCTGTAGCTTTAAAATAAATGTTTTTCCTCATAATTAAAACACACACACTCTAAATACACATCAGTGATTATAATAAACACTAACACACACTAACACACACACACTAAATACACATCAGTGATTATAATAAACACTAACCCACAAACTAACACACACTCTCTTAATAAATACCAGTGATTATAATACAGACCAACACACACTAGCACACACACTCTAAATACACACCAGTGAATGTATTAAATACTAACACACATTAACACACACTCTAAATACACACCAGTGATTATAATACAGACTAACACACACTAACACACACACACACTCAAAATAAACACCAGTGATTGTATTAAAAACTAACACACTAACACACATTCTAAATACACACCAGTGATTATAATAAACACTAAGACACACACTCTAAATAAATACCAGTGATTATAATACACGCTAACACACACTAACACACACTCTAAATACACACCATTGATTAATAAACACGCTAACAGACACTAACACCCACACACACTTTAAATACACACCAGTGATTATAATAAACACTAACACACAATAAGACACACACACTAAATGCACAGCAGTGATTATAATAAACACTTACACAAACTAAATAAACACCTCTAAATAAACACCAATGATTATAATACACGCTAACTCACACTAACACACACTCTCTAAATACACACCAGTGAATATATTAAATACCAACACACACAAACTATATAAAAACCAGTGATTATAATAAACACTAACACACACTACCACAAACACTAAATGCACACCAGTGATTATAATAAACACTTACACACTAACACACATACACACTAAATACACACCAGTGAATGTATTAAACACTTACACACACTAACACACTCAGAAAATACACACCAGTTATTTTAATAAACATTAACCCACACAAACTAACACACACTCTAAATACACAAAAGTGATTATAATAAACACTAACCCACATTAACACACAATCTAAATATAACACCAGGGATTATAATACATGCTAACACACACTAGCACACACAATCTAAATAAATACCAGTGACTGTAATAAACACTATCACACACTAACAAACATTCCAAATACACACCAGTGATAATAAATACTAACACACTAACGCACACTCTAAATACACACCAGTGAATGTAGTAAAAAACTAACACTCACACACTATATAAAAACCAGTGAATATAATAAACACTAAGACACACTACCACACACACTAAATGCACACCAGTTATTTTAATAAACACTTACACACTAACACACATAAACACTAAATACACACCAAACACTAACACACTAACACACACACAGTAAATACACAACAGTGATTATAATAAACATTAACCCACAAACTAACACACACTCTAAAAACACACCAGGGATTATAATACACTAACACACACACACAATATATATACACACCAGTGATTATAATAAACACCAACACAAACTAACAGACACACTCTAAATACACACCAGTGATTATAATACACACTAATACACACTAACACATACACTAAATGCCCACCAGTGATTTTAACACAGGCTAACACACACTAACACACACACTCTAAATACACACCAGTGATTATAATACACACTAATACACACTAACACATACACTAAATGCCCACCAGTGA
>JAOUQZ010000024.1:1614683-1642011 GCA_028564935.1 Neosilurus hyrtlii
TCTAAGTGTCGCCAAAGCACCAACAGCTGCAGAAACATGCGTACGCCAGCCATGAAGTTTGCGTGAAGCACCGCACAATTCCACAGACATTTCACTCTTGATACATCTGAACTTTGCCGTTGGAAAGTGCGTACGCAACGTTTTTGTGCGTACGCACCCTTTGTACATGAGGCCCCAGCTGCCTGAGAGATGGACAGAGAAAAAGAAGGAGTATTGTGATGTACCTTTTGGGAAAGTAGAGTGCTGCCACTTCCGGATCCAGCGCTGTTATGTCATCAAGATATACACCGTCAGAGCCCAGATGGCGGCTTCTCTTATCTGTACCATAAAGAGTGGATTAAGTGGCAGCATGACTTTTATCACATGGGACATTTGTTCATTAAATAACCTGGATGTAATGGAACACATCTTCTCTATATCTGTCACTTACCTTTTCTCTTGGAAGGTGAATCTGTTTTGTTTTGTGGGCGGGGGCACACGCTGGCCAGACCCCTTTCCTCAACCTCTGATACCGAACATGCTGCTAGTGTTGCCATTGCCTCTGCCTCCATTCTTGTAAACTCTGGATCTAGTTCTTTAAGGCAGTTCTGCGTTGTGACTGGCTGGTTCTCTGCTGTGATGCTCCCGCCCTCCGGTGCCGCTTCAGACAATGTGTCTGTCCTCACTGTCTCGACTTGTTTGGCTGTGGAAATAAACTGGGGTCGGGGCGTGTCGCTGTCGGCATGGTGATGATCACTGGCAGCTGGTGTGTCAGGGATGACTCTGAAGTGTGTGTTGTCCGAAACGGGAACAGGGACGGGACGTGTGGTGGGAGGAGCGGGTTTGGATTGCAAGAAGGACGGCTGTAACATAAAAATATACTGACTTTTATCCAGGAGTTTTTAATTTCTGGGTCTTATATAAAATCTTATACTATAGTGATCCAGTTTGTGTGTGTGTGTGTGTGTGTGTGTGTGTGTGTGTGTGTGTGTGTGTGTGTGTGTGTGCTTATCAGATATCAGTACCTGAGGCAGCTCTCCCCAAGCCCAGAGCATGGCTGGATCCTGCAGCTTTTCCTCACTGACTTTTGTGATGAGCTCAGAGTCACTCTTAGGAGAGCAGGGGCGAGAGACACTGGGACTGCAGAGAGAGGAAGAGAGATAGAGAGATAGAGAGAGAGAGAGAGAGAGAGAGAGAGAGTTCATTTAAATATTGTTCATGTCATCGTTATTAACACTTGTGTGTGTGTGTGTATACCTCTGTATAGGTGACCAGTCACCATCAGAACGAGGATACACAGCAGTCTGTGTGTAACTGTTTAGGGGTTCCTTTGAAGAAATACTGAAACACACACACACACACACACATAATGACTAAGACACAAACACACAATTGTAAACATTCTGGATTTATGTAAACATTCTTAACACTCCAGTTTTTTATCTCCTAATTTTGTTTCATCTCTGTCTTTCTCTCCAACTGAAAATCGGAAAAATGTATAAATCATCAGTCTCTGAATGAAAATTTTCAGCAGGGAGTTTCGACTTACACATACTGGACATTTTCTATTCAAATGTACAGTATTACACACACACACACACAACTTGTGATGTGTGTTATGACGTAGTCAGACAATAGCTTTCTAAAGACTTCCACCTTCATAACACTCATGTGTGTGTATATATATATATATGTGTGTGTGTGTGTGTGTGTGTGTGTGTGTGTGTGTGTGTGTGTGTGTGTGTGTGTGTGCTGCATGTGAAAATGAAAGACAGGAAGGTAAAAGAGGATGTGGTTCAATCTCTCTCTCTCTCCAGCTTTCTGTCTCAGTCGTCCTCCTCTCTCTGTATGTCTCTCCCTATCTCTGTTACTCTCTCTCTCTCTCTCTCTACCTATCTCCTTCCCTCTCTTGCTCCCTCTCTCTGTCTGTGTCTGTCCCTCTCTTTCATTACCTCTGGTGCTCATTGTCCCCTTCGTGTGAGCTCATGTCAATGGCGAATAATGTTTCGTATTCCGAATACTCCACGCTCGTCTCTCTTTTCAAACTGTCCACTTTGGACTTCCTCCTCCTCTTCCTCCTGCGCTTCGTCGCTCCGTTTTCGGGGCCCATAGTCTGGATGGGGCAAGACGATGGGATGGGGGACGTGGCCAGGTACGAGGGCAGATCTTCCTGTACGGGGATACAGTACAGAGATACAAGGGTTCAGACCAAAATGTGAATATAGGGCTTATACAGCACGTTTCTGGAGCAAAATTATTGGCAGCCCTTATACCACAGTTTTATAACACAGTGCTTTGGGTGTCAAGAAACAATAGTGTAGGTAAACATCAGTGAGAGCGTGCTAAGAATATACGGTATGCAGCAGACTATACAGAGACCCTATTTGACCTATTTAAACCTTTTGCATACATCGAGAGTGCTTCTCTATGTATGAACCAAAACAAAAAGCAAACACACAAACAATCCTTTACAACAGAATGCCGTCTGGGATCTGAGTGCTGCAGCAGCATCGAGTACAGAACACATTTTAAATTCAGGCAGTTAATAAAAGTGTTGTTGTAATGAAAAATCATCGTGTTACTGCTGACTGTCTGCCTGAAAACCACAACGCAGCACATTGCTTTCCTGTTTTGTCAACACTGGTTCTTCGAGGGTCTCTGTTTTCTTTGTTGTTTCAGACAACATTTAAACAACACTTTCAGTACAAAATACTACACTGATTTATACACACCTGTCCACTTCACCTCTCTCCTACATATCACATTACACATATGGAAATAACAATTAGGGCAGCACACTGGCACAGTGGTCGGCACTGTCGCCTCACAGCAAAAACGTCCTGTCCGGCAAGGGGCGTTTCCGTGTGAGTTTGCATGTTCTCCTCATGTAAGTGTGGGTTTCCTCCTGGTGCTCCAGTTCCCTTCCCCAGTCCAAAGATATACACATTAGGCTAACTGGATATTCTCGTTTCCCCTTAGGTTTGACCGTAAGTGTGAATGGTTTTGTGTCTGTGTGCGTGTGTGTTGGCCCTCAGGGATGGCACGAGCAAGTCAATGACAAATAACAGCCAATCAGAATCAACTCAGCAACACCACAGCCTTATTTGGTGTCCTGTAGTGGGCACGCGCGGACACCGGACGGACACGGGAAAACCATCCAAGCCATAATTCCATAACTATAGTTCTTGTTTGAGAGCTTATAGCAGTGTTATAAGTCAATAACACTGAACTGTCAGATAAAGCATCACTTATACCAGAGTAATGAATTTTATTTAGATGTAAGTGTAAATAATACTATTCTTGAGAAGTATTGAGACGTTTCGTACCAGATCATACTCAGTTTCTGTGACGAAGAAAGCCTCGCCATTTTCCCCCAGCTTCATCTGCAGACTCACAGGTTCTCCGTTCACCTCAATGTCCACCTGGAAATAGTAAAGCCTTTTACATCTTCATTTTTATGATAATGTTGAGTCTGGTCACTCGTAGCAATAAATCCTGGAGTCAAATAGGTGTTACTGAGCGTCCTACAGAACCATCCACAGCTCTACTGGAGGTTTTGATTGACGTACTTGCTTCTCCTTTTCACACCAAATCCCAACAGCCTTCATAAGAACTACCATTACTACAAAACATTAAATATGACAGATGTGCACCCTATATCAGTGGAAGAGTGTTACTTCCCTGAGCTGTTCTCCGATTTAATCAGAAATGCGTACAAGCAGGAACGACACAGCTGCATGCTGTTCATTTCCATAATAAATCAAAACATCTGTAATGCTAACCCTACTAATTAACCTTCAGCTTCATGCTGAACATGTTTCGCGTGACTTAACCTTTATATAAATATTTTCAAATATTTGGATGCATAAAACAGCCTGTAATGGTGGAATAGCAATAGGATGAACAGAGTGACATGGATCCAGGTGCTCACCACTTTCTCACGTGAGCGCAGCACTCCCATCTTGCCAAAGCGGACGTGGAAGGGCGAGCAGTGCAGGGAGGCGTCAGGATGACGCACCACAATGACATCGATGCAGCCGGAGAGCGTTGCCGGGTTCAGGCCACGATACAGCTCCTTCACCTGCACAAACACCTGCCCTGCCAACTGCCCCACGTAGTTCATGGTTTGACTCTACACACAAACAAACGCACACTTAACCGTAGTGAAAAGAACACTTTTAGGTGCTTTCTGTAAAAAACTCTACAGTGAAACCATAAATATTGGCACCCAGATTTTCATATTAAGATGATAATTGAATTTAGTTGCACACTACTTACATACAGTCAAAGCTTTGTGGACACCTAAACATAGCAACCATAAGTGGTTCTTCTACAAACAAAATAAAAACAGAGTAGCATCTCTACTAAGTCCAAATGCCATATGTCACAACATAATGCACATCGAGCTGACATGTCAGTGAGGCCCACTTAAAATTAGGTGGTTTTGCTACACCTTTCCACCAAGTTTTATTAAAACTGGGCTGACAGTTTTTGCGAAATCTTGATGACAGTTTAAAAAAGACGCACCAAAAAACATAACCTGTTTAACTTGCATATATGGGTGTGATGGTCAGGGTTGTACATACAATTTGCTCTATAGTGTTCCTGAACAATAGTCTATGAGCAGATCTGAATTATTCAAACATTCTTCACAAAAAGAAGAGCAGACCCTCTTTAGATATTTTATCGAAATTTACAGAGTAAGGAATCATAAAAACAAGCCAGAGCTGTGGTTTTATGATTCCTACAATATCTTTGCAAGGGTTTGTGCTTGCTGTTTTGGCATTGGAACAAAACAGAAGGTCAGCTTCCAGAAGGTACTTGAAGTCGTGAAGTCAAAATACGGCGAGCAAACTAACCAAATTAAATAATTTTGTAATTAATAAATTAAAAAATACAGCTCATTTACCTTCATGCAGAACCTGACTGTGGGTGTGCTTGTTTTTACCTGCACTCATGATCTAATCACAAAAAGTGAGATCCTTTTCCAGCCAATCAGAGGCAGGTGTAGAGTTCCGTTGAGCACCCACTGGTTAAAATAAGATAACTTGTCTTTTCCAATTAAAGGATGATCAGATGATTTAAAAATCTCTATTTGGTGTGGGTTTTTTTTTTTTTTTTTGGGGGGGGGGGGGGGGGGAGGTTTTTTTTTTCCAGAAAAAAGGAATAATGAATATTATGTTTATAATTTCACATTCTCTTAGCTAATGTAAAAGGATGAAGTGTACGACTGTGGAAAGTACTGCATGAATTCCATCAAGAACCGAAAGTAAATGATGACATGACTTCTGTAGCTTCACGTTTACTATAAAATCCGAATTATTCCTGGAAATACAGTTGCATCACCAGCCGGGGTGCGCTTCGGAAGTATCTACAAAGGGTTCAAAATGGCCCTGAAGTGGCTTCATTTAGATTTTTTTTGTCTGTAAATAAATCAAGGTGCACACGGTGTAATCAAAAGGGTGTCTGACAGGTGTGAGACAGTCTTGTCCTGAGTGGAAGTCTATGCATGTCTGAATAAGTGTATTATATTGTATATATATACACACACACACACACACACATATATATATATATATATATATATATATATAAAATATATATATTATTTGCTTATTCTCATCAACATGATCCACTATTAAATGAAATAAATACTTGAATAGTACTTGGTTTCTGATTTATTTTCATTTTGTTAAGTGTATAATCATCACTGCATCTCTGTATTTTTTAATTTCTTCACTCTCTAAACCATTCAAAAAAAATTAAATTTGCGACAACTTTTAATTTTTCTGAAAAATTAGTATTTTCAGTGTTTTCGTTTATACTTTTAACTCAATATACTTGTCAGAATTTTTTATTTTTTTTGGTTCTCACTGCCTTCAGTAGCATTGTTCAATAAATTCATTCATTCATTTTCTGAAGCCCTTAATCCTAATTAGGGTCGCGGGGAGGTTGGCGCCCATCTCAGTTGACTCTGAGCGAGGGCAGAGTACACCCTGGACAGCTCGCCAGGCCATCGCAGGGCAGAAAAACACTGACGGCTATGCAGCTACTCTTGACGAAAATCAGCAATGGTTCTTTTACATGCTTCTCACCATAGACAGTGAGAGACATGGCCAGCCTTTTATAACCCAGTTAGCTGCACTGGTTTGGGACAGCAGTGACAACCCGTTCGTGGTGGGGCCTGAACCCCCGACCTTGGGATCAGTAATCCAGCACCGGGCCACCAACAAAATATAGAGAATACATTTTTTACTTATTTTTATTAGGAGCTCTTTTAAACAAAAGCAGTGGTGTATAATCTTCCCTGCACACTACTGTACTCCAGTCCTCAATGTGTGGCACACACACACACACACACACACACACACACACACACACACACACACAGGGAGGATCCCCAGGATGAATCACACACCCTTATGAAGACTCATCAGGACCAAAACAACTGCTAACTGATTACAGCTCACACTTATCAATGACACAGATATCACAGGAAGGCTGGCTTCAAAAAAGGAGCATGAATCCCTACATAGGTGCCCTACATAGTGCATAATAACGCCTCCTACACTATATACAATGACCTATGTGTCCATGAAGGTTGTCATTTTGGTATCCAGATGCTTATTCTGTCTATATTGACAGTACATCATGCATTAGACAATGGTTCAGCATAGCACTACAGTATATGTGAAATTGGGACACGGCCAATAATTATCCATCTAGACAAGCTGATGCAAAGAAAACTCACCTATTAAGGTTATAAACATGGGAAGTTGTTACTTAAAGGTGTTTTAAGACACATAAGTGAATTCTGGATGGTGATGTCTCAATAACAGCACATATATTCCTTTAAAAATACAACTGTTTTGAAATGTCAGACACGAATATTATAGATGATCCTACCTTTAAATGTGTAAATCGTCCTGAATTTAATTATTAATCTCTCGCGTTTTCAAAACGGGACTCATTGCGGTGCTGCTGAGGAATAAACAAACAAATAAAAGGTCCGATTTGTAAACAGGTCCTGTTTTCCTGTAGGCTTCAGAGCTCCGTGTGTTATGAATGGACAGAGTTGGGTATTTCCTCTCCAACACCGCCGTCTCGTCTCTCAGCGGGGTGACGTCAGATGCAAATAAACTAGCGCCGACAGCAAATCAGAGTCGAGTATGCAAATACACCTCTCTCTCTCGCGCGCGCGCACGCGCTCTCTCCAGTCCCCTAACCCTCACCTACTTCACCGTCAAACCAACGTTGTTTACTATTATTTTTTTTTGTTTGCCAGCTCCATATAAGTTGTTAACCTTTCGTTAAGATTTAGAATAGTTTATAAAGTGAAGCCTGTTTTTAAAAATCAGTCCGTTCCCCCATTTTTTTGTATCCCGAACATCACCACAGTGTGAGCTGCTCCCCCTCCTTCTCCTCCTCCTCACAGATGTAACACAACACTCGCTCGTGCGTGCGCGAGGTTTAAAGAGCCAATCAGTTCCCGCCCTGCACTTTGGTGAGGTGATTCAAGCTGACCAATAGCAGCGCGGCTTCTCCTCACGCGCCCCAGTCTACTCAGAACAGAGAGACAATAATTTAAAGTTCAGGAATAATAATAAAAAAAACACACACACAGAAAGTGGTCAAAAGTGGAAATATGTGGTGGAGTAGTGATTAGGACGTCCGCCTTACAGCAAGAAAGGGTTCGAGTCCCGGCCCCGGCGACGCAGGATGTTTCTGTGTGACGTTTGTTCGCTTGCGTGGGTTTCCTCCGGGTACTCCAGTTTCCTCCCACGGTCCAAAGACTCATGCATTCATTCATTCGTTTTCGGAACCGCTTAATCCTAATTAGGGTCAGGGGAGGTTGGCGTGGCGGTTAGGGTGCTCAAGATCGAGAGATCATGGGTTCGAATCCCCGTCGGACCCCCACCGTGCTAAGACGGGTAAGGTCTTAACCACAAGTGTGCCTCTGCCAGTATAAATGGGTACCAGTAAAAATACTGGGAAGGTAACCTGTGATGGACTAGCTACCTATCCAGGAGGAGTTGAACTCCTAGTCTCTTCAAGGAAACCAGGGATAAGCACCAACCTGATGGGCCACTAGGCTTGGGTGTAAAAGCCCAACAGAGGCTGGCGCCCATCTCAACCAACCAACCAGGCAGAGTACACCCTGGACAACTTGCCAGGCCATCGCAGGGTCCAAAGTACATCCGATTGGCTCATCACAGCCAGAGCTTATCCAAGTATTTTTACTGGTGCCCATTTATACGCCCATTTAGCACATTGGCGGTCCAATGGGGATTCGAACTCTCAACCTTGTTCATGAGCCCGGCACCCTAACCACTGCACATACGCTACACATTAGGTTAATTGGTATGGATGTGAGTGTGCCTGGTTTTGTGGGTGTTTTGCCCTGCAATAGCGTGGTGTCCCATTTAGGGTGTGCCCTGCTTTCACCCAGTGTCCGCTGAGATAGGCTCAACCTCCCCAGGACCCTAGCAGTAGGATTAAGCAATTTAGCAAATGAGTGAGCGAGTGAGTGAGTGTTGGCCCTGCAATGTATAGGTGAGCTGTTCAGGGTGTACCCCACCTTCGCTGATAGTAGGCAGAGAAAGGATCCAGCCTCCCTGCAACCCTAATAAAGCATAAAGTGGTTTGGCAGATGACATGACATAATTATACGCAAATATGATTGTATTAGCATGCTAGTGACCACTTCTGTTAGGTGGCTAATACGAAAGTTTGAAGTATGCAAAGATACGTGTATTTAAGAATGCCTGCAGAATGATTTAGAATTATATATAAACTGCAAGCGTGCTAGCATGCAAGTATGCAAATATAAAATCATGCTAATATCCAACTATATTAATATGTAAGTATGCAGGTGGGCTAGTAGACAATTCTGTAGGTATCTATGCTAACATGCTAGTATAGTGACAAAAAAGTGTGCAAGTATGCTAGATGAGGGTTAATTACGCTAATAGGAAATGTGCAAGTTAGTTTTGAAGAAAGAGCGCAAGTATACTACTGTTAAAGAACACAGGTGTGAGCGTCATATATTTTATGCTAGTGTGCAAGTGTGTTATAATTATGTATACAAGCACAATTGTTTTATTGTATCCCTGCTATGTTTTCACAGGCTGCCCTTATCCGCCACCGCCACCACCGCAACCGCTGCCACCGCAGACACTTCTTGTTAACACTTTAACAGTGTCTGTTCTTTATGGATTTATTTTATATTTTTGTTGAATGGTCCCTACCAGGCCCTACCAGCCTATCGAAACAAAGTCACCTTGACCTTCTTTTCAAGGTCACAGAGTTCAATTATTCAAAAATGCCCATTAGCACATGGGGATACACCTAGTATACTGTGAAAGGAACCCATTTCTAGTTATGTTAGTATCAAAGTGTTGCTTATAGCCAATTCTGCTAGCATAATTTTTTTAATGAAGCAATTAGTGTATGTTTGGGAGTTTTTATTTCTTTAAAAAAATTAATGTTAGTATGCTAACTGCATTAAAAGATCTACATGACATGAAACCAATATAGCTGGAGGTCATGTGGTTTTAATGTACCTGTTGTCTCTGCTGGACTTAGGTGGGGTATGGAAAGCTATGCTAATTGCTAATGACCTTCTAAGGCTATTATTTGTCTAGTCTGGTTCAACATTGTAGTAAAACACATATCAAATGATTTCTTGATTTCATTCATTTGATTCACTGTGTGAACTAAACTATTTTTTGATTGTTGCTTTTTCAGGGAAACTGTTTGAACTAGCTGGAGACACACACACACACGTCTTTTTTGCAGACATAGTCAAGCACTTCAAATAGGACTTTATAAGATCAGAGAGTCTGCCAGACAGATCCAGTTACACACACACACACACACACACACACACACACACACACACACACACACACACATACACACACACATACAAAAGGAGCTTGTGCTAGTTATAAAAGAGTATCAGGTTCGTAGCTTCAGCACTCTTACCCTCTTCTCCCAGTCTTTAAATTACTACAAACCTTAGTTTCTTAAAGTTTGCCCAAACTGTTTATAGAATCATTCATTATAAATTGAAAAGTGTAATTAAAAGTAAAGTTAATGCAACACAATGGAAAACATGCCTTTGACCTAACTTTAGATAACATTATACCTTATAAACGTGCTACTTGTGGCTTACTGAGCAGAAGATTGGGGAATCAGCCCCAGGTAAGGCCTTTGAACAAGGCCCGTAAAGCTGGCATTGGTAACTTTTAACTGTATACACACATCGTTACATTGGATGAAATGGTTTTTACACACTGACCTGAATCAGTAAATCATGAGATATGAAATAGTGCTGTCATCTATGACCAGTGTAATCCTGTAAAATTGCTGACCAATCACTGACTGGCGATCCACTGGCTACTTTCAAATTTTGCTAGTTTTGCAGCTTTAACCCTCAACTTCTCAGTTGTGTAAATGAGATAAAAATGTAAGCCCCTCTGGATAAGGGTGATTGCCAACTGTCAACAACACACATAAAAGACCATATTTTACAACATAGCAAATTTTTTTGGTCTTTTCACAAATTTCATATGCTAAAAGAAGAGAACAGCCAGGCTATATAGCAGCTAGTGTACTATCTACTACTACTATCGCCTATTGCGCCTCCTGGGATATGGCTCGCCAACAACATCTTTCCAAGCGTCACTATCCTGGGCTAGCCTCTTCAGCTGCCCCCAGCTTCTAGTGGCTCAACTTCTTGGATTCCATATGAGGGCTTGACTTGTAGGTGGCTGGCTTGCGGAGCTTGCCCATCCACCTTCATCGGCACTGTTGTATTTCCACTCCTGCTAGCTGCTGGTGAACACTACTAACTCAACCCCCATCACACTGGAAGGCAAATTGCTAGAAGAGCTGGACAGCTTCACCTACCTTAATAGTACAGTAGGCAAGCAAGGAGCAACAGGCTCGGACGTGAAGACCAGAATTGGCAAAGCCAGACCAGACTTCCTTCAAATCAAGAACGTTTGGGCATCCAGAGACCTGTCAGTTAACACCAAGATCAGGCTGTTCAACACCAAAGTCAGTCTTGCTGTATGGAGCTGAGAGGTAGAGGACCACAGTCACAACAGCCAAGAAGATCTAGAGATTTGTCTGGCTGCCTAAGAAAAATCTTTTGCAGTGCACCATCTCACTATGTTAATGTTATTAAAATGATTTTGTGTTTGTACCTAGCATGCATTAGCTCTCTAATGTTAGCTACCCACAGTTCACAAGCTTACGAGCTAACACTATACTGTAAGTATTAGCTGTAATTTAAAATGCGCCCTCCCAGCCACTGTGGATTAGAAAACACAAAAATCCAGACAGGACATATTGTTCTGACAGCGAATCATGGAAAACCTTCTGGTCTGCCACGCCTTTTTAGTGACCCCCTCTAGCTTTAAGCAAATGTAAACAAATATGGTAGTTTACATAGAGGGTACATTTACTAGTGCCATCTAATGAGATTGTTCATTGAAATATAGAAATTTCTCTTATTTCTCTTATCAAAAGGTTTGAAAAAGTGATTTCAATTGTTTTTATTCAGCACCGATGATCTCATAATAATCTGCATTTCATCGGCTTGTCCTGATTCGTCTCTTCAAATACTGTTCTTGTGAATGAGTAATAGAAGTAATATACTCTGAATGAAGCATGTGTGTGTGTGTGTGTGTGTGTGTGTGTGTGTGTGTGTGTGTTTGATATTGAGTCATTCCTATTGCATAATTGTCTGAGATGCTCGTATAAATCTCCCGCTGTCATTGGCTGAGATACTGGTATGAAAATCATGAGAGCTGGTGTGAGTAAAGCATTAACACTACTTGTATTAAGCATACTCATATACACATGCACAAGTCTGGCAGTATGTTTACAACATGTTAGTACAGCTTAAAAGTAAGTATGTAAGGTTGTAACAAGTCAGTATGATAGTACACGTGTTATATTGTGGTACGCTAATGAAATATCTGAGGCAATGGTGAAATTGCTAGCATGCAAAAAGAAAAACACAAAGAAATGCTAGAAAGCTAGCAGTAGCAATCTGGATAAAAGCGTACAAGTTTGCTAGCGTTAAAATGTCAAACTATGATAGCAGAATGAACGTTGCTAGCTGTCACTGCACTGAAAATTACGCTCGTATTGTTAGAATGAATAAAAGTGTATTCTTATAAGTATAGGTTAGAAGTGTTAGAATTTATGAGTTGTATTCTTTTAAGTATAGTCTAGACGTGTTTCTGTGTGCATATGTCAGTACAAAGATTATTATAGTTGAACACAGGCTTTCTGTCCTTGACATTCCATGGATAAAACAGAAAACTCCCAAATTCTTTCACATGAATAGGAGTTATGATAAAGATGTTGTTTGCTGAGTATTCACACACACACACACACACACACACACACACACACACACACACACACACATCCAGCTGATAAGAAGAGAACACCTAGAAGAGGATAAAAGACTCTGGATCGGAGAGAGGGGGGGCCCCACATCGTCTGATCGCTGGAGAGGGTGGATCGACTCAGACCTTGTGAGGCCGTGGCCGCATGCAATATCACATGTATTGTTATTATTCTGATGTGTTTAATTAAATTGTTAAATTGGGAACTGACTGTATCTGTTTGGTCTTTCACACATCAACAAGCACGAGGAACTGGTGAGGTCCAGAGAAGATGGTTCCTAACAGTATGCAAACAATGTGGGATCTCCACAGAGATTGCATTAACTGCCATCAGATTCTCTCATGCTAGGCGCCGCCCCATGTTAGCGAATGGCATTTGCTCCAGAAAATCTCTGGATACTCAGAAGCATCAATCAAACAAACTCGTCCAACCAAGTCAGGTCCTCAATGTTGCTGCTCCAAAACTGGCTGCATACAAGCTTTCTTGTGTAGTATATTTAAAGCATATCTCAACACTGAATGAAATAAATAAAACTGGTTCACTGTCATGAATATGTGATTTCATGAGCCATGTTTTCATGCCATTCCAAGCAGCATACTAGGGGAGAATCCATGGCATAGTGGATAGCACATTCAACTCACAGCAAGAAAGTCCTCGGTTTGGTTTCTGTGTGGAGTTTGCAAGTTATACCCAAATGGGTTTCCTCTGGGTCCTCCTGTTTTCCTCCCACAGCCCAAAGACATACACATTAGACTAATCAGCTGTTCCAAATTGCCCTGCAAGTGTGAAATACTGTGTTTGTGTGTGTATGTGTGCATGCGTGCGTGTGTTGGCCCTGTGATGAGGTGGCAAGCTTTTCAGAGTGTACTCTGCCTTCGCCCAGTGTCAGCTGAGAAAGGCTCAATTCTCCCCATGACCCTAATAAAATTTAGCAGTTCAGCCAATGAGTGAGTAAGTAATATGCGCTAGCTAGGTATTATGTCAATAAAACACCACTACATGATAACAAAACCTTGTTTAAATGGCTCACAAATTCTACATCGCACACCACATGCCAAAGTAATAATCGCATAATATTATAATAAATATAAAAATATTTTTATCATAAAAATTACACATGAGGATTGTTTTTTTTGTTGTTGTTGTTGTTGTTGTTGTTTTTTTAATCGTTATGCAGCACTTTACCCAGGACCAGATGGGGTCAGTGGCCTCTGGATCATTCTGAAAATCCTCCAGGCTTTTTATCCGGCTCTCAAACTCTTCAAAGTCCATCGATTCAGATGGGTTCTCAGATTCTTGCTGAAAGACTGTGCTACATGTGATACCGTGCGTGGTTTGATAGATCCATTAGCGAGAGAGATAGAGATGCAAAAAGATGATATATATATTAGTAAGAAGAAGAGAAGGAGATAGTCTACTCTGTGTTCCTCCGAGTGCTTTGGTTCTCTTAAGGACTGAGAGTGTTGGACATACTATATTTACAAGGAACATGGACAGCAACCTGATTTTAGGCATGTGCATATGTGTAACCTGAGGGGAGCTGAGTGTAACGAGCAGATCTGCTGACTTCCCAAGTATTTGCTTCACAGTACAGAGTGTACGCAGTACACACGCACGCACACACACAAACAGGGATATGTTCCAGCCCTGTCCCACATCCGGCATCAGACACATTCCTGAAAAGGCTGTCCAAGTGTGTGAAGGGTTGTGTGTAATCAGATTCGTGCTATCACACACATATCGATTACAAGCTTATTCGTGTGCTGACAATCAAAGCACATGTGATTAATTTACTCTGAGGTATACTCTCTTTAACTATCTGTTTTATAAACAGTTTTTTGAGGGTTTTTTTGAGGTTGCATTGTTGTTCTACTTTAATCCCCTTGTAAGGGGATATACTGTATAAGAAAGGCTAATCTGTCACATGACCTGCTTTGAATGTGCTCCTAGGGCACTATGTTACCATAAATCTACATCCAAACAATATGCCGCATTATAGGGATTTGGAAAAGAGTAGCTAAGGTCATGGACAATAAATATAGATCAAAATAGCCTGGGTGATGAGTAATGAAAGACACTTTTTAAAGTTATCTAAATTAATAAAGACAACTATTATTTAGCAGAGCACCTGCCTCTTTGAATATCGATCCTCTGCGTTTTCATATTAAAGAAATACAATATTATGGGAACATTTGTGCCTGGGGGTTGAATTACCAAGGAAACATATGGTGATGGGAACATAGGACCACTGAAACATATGACCGTGGGAACCATAACCATGAAAATACATAGTTATGACTGTAAAACTGTAGGACATCAAAATGTAAGAGCATGGGGTCCTGGGAAAATATGAATTTGGTATCAGGGACTTAGGGAAAATAGAGCCTTGGGAACATAAGCCCACAGGAACACAGACCCTGAGACTACTGGGCCTTTGGAACAAAGATAAACAGCATACAAGCTTAAGAATGTAGAACTTGGGGTACATAAGATGCCGAGAATATAGGATATTGGGAACATAGGGTTCTGATAATGTATAGCCCCGCTAATAGATGACTATGGAAACCTGGGGTATAATATCATGATAACTTAGGGTCTTAAATACACAGAGTACTGGAAATATTAAGGACATTGAGAACACAGAGATCTGGGCATGTAGGCCATTGTGAACATAGAGCTCTGGAAATATAGAACCCTGGAAATGTAGGACCCTGGGAAGAGTTTTGGGAGGATAAGACACTGGGAACATCCAGCCTTAGAAAAATAAATCCCTGGGAATGTAGAGCCTTGGAAAGACAGAACCTTGAAAAACACAGGGCATTGGGGGCTGGCGTAGCCTAATGGCTAGAGAAGCGGCTTTGGGACCGAAAGGATCGCAGGTTCGATTCCTGAACCAGCAGGAAAAATGTGTAGTGATGGGGGGTCATCGGCACCTTCCCTTCCTCCACCTTCATGGCTGAAGTGCCCTTGAGCAAGGCACCTAACTGCTTTCCGGGCACAACAATGTGTGTTGCGGCCCACTGCTCTGAGTGTGTGTATGTATGTATGTATGTATGTATGTATGTATGTATGTATGTATGTGCGATGTCAACTTGGCGCTATCTTGGACAATGTTACTTCGACATCAATAGCATGAAAGGAGTAAAGAGTACATACAAGAGTATGTTTTTACTTGAGTATGGGGATGGTACTGATGTTTTTCATTCTATAGATCATGTGCATGTAGCCGATTATAATAGGAGTCAGTACTTACATGTACATGTATTAAGTAAATGTGAACATGAAAAGTCCCCTGCAACAACGCCTACTACACTGTACCTGCATTATAGCAGTATTACATCTACATGTACATGTATATACGTATAGATACTCGTACATTTGTCATTTGTGTGTATAGATCAGTCATATGATATTACATAGAAATTATTTTATTCATTTTCATTTATTTTTTATTCCAAAAAGTACCGTCCATAAACCAATAGATATATTAATATAAATAAATAAATATAAAACATTAAAACAGATTGATAAGATCTAATAAATGTAAACAAGAGCATACTCTAATTACTGACAAATTTATTGGTTTTCTATATATTTACCTGTTCTATTTAAAGAATAACTTTATAAAAAAATATGTTGCAATAGGTTTTCTAGAATAAACTTTAATAAACATTAAAATATACAGCACTGTTGGAATAAAAATGTTCGCATGTTGGAAATAGCATGACTTGATATGGGATAATTACAATGTTTTACATTAATAAATAACATGTATTTATTCTGTACTTTGTATTCCATAACAATAAAAATAAACACATGAATATTATGATATCATGTTATGAGCCAAATAAACCCACAGACCGCTTTCTAGTGGCATTAAAACGTTTTCTTTATGCTCCCTTCACCCACTGTTTCTAATGCAAAAACCCACACGTTGCCCTCTCCAAGATGGTGTCGTGTTGACTTCTGTCCTTTTAGCATGCTTTTTGTTTTAGCAACTTTTATTTTGAAATCCATGAGCCGGAATGAAGGCTTATATATTTTTAGACGGTCCATTTCCGGTGTTTGATGTGCGCCACTATGGTGGCCTCCTTGTCTCAAACCGTCCTCGTTTATTCCCCCCAATTTGAGGATAAATAGTTTTTTTAAAGGGGTTCATGTTCCGTGCAGCTGACCTTAAGAACTTCGGTAAAGCGGGAACCAGCTGGTAAAGTCATGTTTTTTCCTTCTACGTTAAAAAAACAAAAACAAAGCATAATTAAAATGTTAGGCAGTCTCGGATTGGGATTGAATCCCAATCCGCTTTGTACAGCCCACGTTTGCGCACTACTTAGAGGATTACAACACACTGCGTTCGCGACCTATCTAGTGCACTTGTGGATAACAGTAATGTAGTTTAAGACGAGGCAGTCCTGCCTCTTATCCTGGTTAGCCATTTTGTTGTTATACTTAGATTTTATGGTGACAGTAGTTGTTTAGCTGTTTTGGAATTTCAGAAATTGTCGTACATTTTCCGAAAAGCCTTTAAAACCTTGAAGTTTAAGGTTTTATAATCAATAAATAATAAAAAAAACAAACAATAAGTTAACGTTAACATTGCTAGCTCGCTTGCTAGCCACACAACCGTCACCCGGTTCACGACTGAATCGTCACTGTTTTGTAAAAATCCCAACATATAGTGCATTTTACAGTCATTTTATATTAATTAATCGAATTAAACAGGGAAGGATTCACTATTTGAGCTTCAGCCTTCATCCTGTAGTTCAAGGTAACCTGATAGAAAGTTAAGCTAAGAAAGCATCACCAGTTTGCTTGGTTTCCTTTGCAAAACATTAAAAACAGGAATATAAACCAAAATATAATGAATTATAGGAATATTTAAGACTGTTATATCTGAGAAAAGGGTTTAAAATGACTGAGGTTGGTCAGAATCAGCTGTCAGAGCAATAATAACAACAACAACGTCATTATACTAAACGATGACATCATCATCTTGCTTCCTGCCTAATCAGTGATCTCATACAGTGTTCTAAATCAGACCGAATGTGACCTTACAAGAAGTTTATCAGGTGTAAAGCAGCACTCTCTAGGTGCAGGATGTCCAAGTGGGTGCCTAGAAAGTGTCCTGTATACCAGGAGAACAAGCTAAAAGGGACGAATAGTAATAAAGTGCACATAGCTGTGTTATAACGCTGTCATGTGTGATGTGAAGGAGATTCTCGTTAAGTGAGACAATTGTTTACGATAATTTTTTCGCCGTGTGTTTCACTCTGTCTGTTATTTCCCTCTCTCCTTGGCAGGCACTTTGGCCGGACGATGGACGAGCTGGTCCATGACCTGGTGTCGGCGCTGGAGGAGAGCTCAGAGCAGGCTCGTGGCGGCGGCTGCAGTGCCAGTCTGGACCTTGCTCTGCCCGCTGGGCGCATGCTCAAACGGCACGCTCGTAAACGCCGGGGCAGGAAGCGCCGCTCAGAGAACAGCACCCGCGCTGCGCCGTGCCACGCCCCGTGCCACACGAGCCACGCCTCTGACTCCAGCCTGGATGAGCACCGAGACACGCGCTTGTCCTCCAGCTCTAACGCCAACGCCAACAACAGCGACTCGGATGAGCAGCTCGGTGCCAAGCGTGGCAAGCGGCCCCCGTGGCATGAAGACATGGGAGCCGCTGATGCCAACCGGAGTCTTCGGAGAAGGCGCAAAGTAAAGCGTATGGCTATTGACCCGCCCCCGGAGTTCTCACCCAGATCAGCAGGAGGAAGCAGGGAGGAGGGCAAATGTAGCGACGCAGCAATTAAAGGCAGAGTGAAGAAGAGGAAGCTTGCACTGGCACATCGCCTGGTACTGGACGTTGCAGACGAGGGTGTGGTCGTGGAAAGTGAGGAGGCGGGGCTTTCTGGGAAAGAAAAAATGGACTTTGAAGAGCATAAGGGGTCTGATGAAGACATGAGTGACAGGTGGTTAGTGTTTACTCTGTCCTGTTTTTAACCTTCCTCCTCGTTTATTTATTTATTTTTGTAAGTTTGAGGTTTATGAGGTCACAGTCAGTTCCAACCAATCACATGTAATATGCTACTCACTAGAGGATAACATTACAAGTGGAAACGTTCAGTGACAGAATTCTTATTCATAACACTTAAACTGTGTGTGTGTGTGTGTGTGTGTGTGTGTGTGTGTGTGTGTGTTTACAGTGAAACCAGCAGTGTGAGTAACAGCAGTGATGGAGGTCTGTTTACCAATGATGAAGGAAGACAGGGTATCTATCTATGAACCTTTCTGTCAAAACATCCCAACTGTTTCCATGTTTTTTTAATGTTGTTTTGATGCATCATGTTATTAAAATATTCTCCCTGATTCTGTCACACCCTGTGATGTCATCAAGGTGACGATGAGCAAAGTGATTGGTTCTACGAGGGCGAGGCAGGTGGGGCTTGTGGCATTGCAGGCGTGGTCCCGTGGTGGGACAGGGACTCTAACGAGCTGGACCTTAATGACCCTGTGTTTAACAGCATCCTCACGGGGGCCTTCCCTCTCATGTCCCAGGGTGCACAGCGAGGTACACATACACACACATGATTTAGGATGCAATCCCCATCTTCATCTGCTTATTAGCTTATTTGTTTTTATAGCAAGCCAATTACATGTTATCTTTCATTGTGAAATATTTATTTCCCATTAAACAAATTAATTTCTAGTGCATTTAATATAATACAAGTACTGTTATATTTCATAATGAGAGGTTCATGTAGGAATCCCCAGAGTACTTCCTGTTTAAGGATAATAATAATAATAATAATAATAATAACAAGGGCGGTATGATGGCGCAGGTCCGCCCCACAGCAAGACGGTCGCCGGTTTGATTCCCAGGATTTGGGGATTCTGTGTGGGGTTCTTCCCATGCTTACATGGGTTTCCTCTAGGTATTCCAGTTTTCCCCCACAGTCAAAAAACATGCGCAGTAGGCTAATTGGCTGTTCCATATTGCCCCTAGATGTGAGAGTGAGTGTGAATGTTTTTTTTTGTGTGTGTTCTCTGCTGTTCGGGGTGTACCCCGCCTTCACCCAGAGTCGATTGAGATGGGTACCAGCCTCCCCACGACCCTAATGAGGATTAAGCGGCTTAGGACAATAATGAATATTCATAATAGTCATAATGATCATCATGACTAGTGTGAACCTCATGTAGAGAACAATGTGTCTCAACGTGAGTGTGTGTGTGTGTTTTCTCTGTGTTCAGGGTTTCAGGCCAGGCTGGCTCGACATGCTTCACTGCAACAAGCTCAGGTGTGTATGCGTGTGTATGTGTGTGTATGTGTGTGTATGTGTGTGTATGTGTGTGTATATGTGTGTATGTGTGTGTGTTTCTGTCACTGAGCTCAGTAAAGAACAAGAGGGTTCCTTAGCCCAATAAGTTGAAGTCACTGAAGTCATAATAAAGACTCATCTTTTGCTTGCTAATTACATGAATAGGGAGGACAAACATGGAGGGCGCATGGCTTCTATATCGTTGGTGGTGACGTCAGTGGATCAGCACCCCAAGTTCTATATAGAGCTCAGAATTGATATGGTGTTTACAGTTAGCTCTGTCAGGTATAGTTTGACAGTAGGGAGTACCAGTCTGGCAACCGTGCGGCTTTAATGTGGTACATTCGCGAAACCTATTGTAGTACCTTGTTGTACACGGAGCTCAGGGCTGTGTGTGATTTATATCTACATGTATATTATATTTTAGACATTATCTCTCCACTCCCCCTTCCAGGGCATCCCTCAGGTAGCCGGTTGTCCCGAGAGAATTCCCAGATTGTCCCAGGATCCTCACGCACATGAGTATGTAACACTTTGATACGTGTACACACAACTCAGCATCTCACACCTCAGTGTCCCGTAGGTAGCGTTTCACTTCATGCATAAAGAAAATATAATTCAACCAAAGTGTAATATTTTTTATTTTCATGCAAAGTATTTATTTTACACCAAGTATAATTCTGTATACAACACATAACAGATCAATTTAGCAGATCGATTTATCCATAAATGTATGAATCTGATCAGTTCGCTTTCTCGAGTTATATTTATTGTTCATTATCAGGGTTGTTGTGCTAGAGATTAATCAGGTGTAATTTATAAGTGCTGTTACATTCATAGGGACATGTTTTTTTCTTGCGTAGGTCTTGGTTCAGTCCTGGATCCAGACGTGAACAGGTGAGTCATTCTGCTGAGCGCGTGTTAGGAGCACGTGTGAATTAGTGCAGGTTTGTGTGCGTATATGCACACATGCACTAACTTGTCAGATCCTGAGCTGTAGTATATTTCTATTAGATAGTTACAGCCCCCAGTGTGTGATAGTTATATTTGCGACGTGTGTGTGCGTGTCTGTGCATGTGGGTATGTATACAGTGTCACTGGGATTCGAGATCGGACCGAGGCCACCGGAGAACCTGCTCCCTAAAGACTGCCAGCAGGTAATCGCCTGCTCCCTGACCTTTGACCTTTTGACCATTCAGTATGCAATGCCTGAAATTGATTAATATGCAGATGTGCATTAAACAGAAGTGTGTGCACGTGTGTGTGCGACAGACAGACGAGTGGCCATCTTGGGTCATTGTGTACTGGAGATGTTAAAAGGAGACGCAAAGCTGCACCTATGGGAGCTCCCTTATCCGCAGGTAACTCGCACATTTAAACACACTTACTGGAGCCAAGGGTGAAGACAGGGCGGTGTTGGCAGGGTCCATTTTACAGAACCGGATTTTTTGAGTAGAAATAAGTGAGTATAGGGAAAAGTAAAAGATTACACGTGTTATATAGTGTGTTTATAGTACACTGCCAAGTTTGGTCAAAAAAATAAAAGTAAAGAGAAGGTTATAGTAGCAGGTGGATGATAAATAGAAATCTTTAGATTTTAAAAATCGATGAATATACACTTCTCTTTTAGGTGTAGTAGGAGAAGGAGTGCCACCAATCTCAGATACGAACGTAGGGAACCGGATGCTGCAGAACATGGGCTGGTGCCCAGGAATGGGTCTCGGACCAGATGGAAGGGGCATCACCGAGCCGATCCGGTGCACACAGAGGCCCAAAGGCGCAGGGCTTGGTTTTAACTGAGGTCCATGTTCAAATAGGCCAGCTGATGCCCAGAGACAGGACTCTGAGCCGTCTGCTGTAAAGTTCCTGCCTCCCAGCAGGGGGCAGCACTGAGGCCAAGAAGTACAGATGCACTAACAGAAGAGAAGTGAGAGAAAGGCGCACAGGGACCTGACTGTTTTTTCCTCAATGAACAGCCAGATGAAGAGCATCAATTTTGCACAACAACACAGTGTCATATTTGTGGCGAGCAAACAGGTTTAGCTGTTATGCTACTTTCCCCTCATGCCATAATTCCTCCAATCCAAAAGCATGGGCGATGTACTCATTTGAATCCTTTGCCAAGATTGTCTAGACTTTATGAAATCTGAACCTGCCAAAACCATGAATTAGGGGCTCTGCATAAACGACTGTGAGCGTTATAATGTATACTGATCTCATCCCCTGTTTCTAGGATCTGTGTATAAATATCAGATCTGGGATGTGTATTTTTTTTTTTTTTATAATTTTTATCCAGTGTTTTCCCAGTTCTAGCCAGTTCTCCTCATTCCACTACAAAGTGATTGGCTTGAGAGGGGTAGAATGAGGGCGACTTCACACACTCCAAGGAAAACTCTTATTTATCTTCTTCCTCATAACACAAGCTCACTGACACATGATTGGTTGATGTCACACTGAATGACAGGAGACAAAGGAACACTGTCCCTCCCACTCATGGCAATGAGCCACAAGTCACCTGACAATAAAGCGGATGCATATTATTGTTTTTTTTTTTATGATAAGTTAGGAAATTTATATATTTATAGCACCCCTGTCTGATGGTCATTAACAGGGTTGCCAGATTTTCCTAAATCCAGTCTGACCATAATATGACACCAGACACATTTCTTTCAATAGAACATTCATTCACATTTCTTTCAATTCTAGTCTTTGGAAATGGGAAACGCCCCAAATTTCAATTTAGGATTGTCCCTTTAATCATTTAGGGTTGAGAATATTTAGACCACCTACAATTGAATCATGTATTTTAGTATTAATCTTAATTTATCTCAATCAAGATTAAACACACACACACACACACAGACTTTACATTTTAGCAAGAGCTAAACTCAGTGAAAACCCCAGATTTCAAATATTCAAAACTTGAAATTTACTATAACTAAATATAATTTATTAAAATTATTATTATTATTATTATTATTATTATTAATGTTTTATCAGACGGTATTGTGTTTTTTCCATTGAAAAACATTTTTTTAAATCTATTTTATCTTTAATAGATTATGTAGATCTGCACATCCATTAATATAGTTAAAGAATTAAGATATCTAAGGTATCTAAAAAAAATTTTTTCCCCTCAATGTTGTTTTACTGAGCTGCTCATACAGCTGAAATTTTTTTTTTGTGAAAATGTCAACATTTTTTGTCTAGCCTCATCATTCCCATGTGAACTACTCTGTAAATGATGAAACTGCACGACTGTACTGAAGCAGGTTGCTGTTTTTAGTCATGAAGTGTTTCTGTACTGAAGTATATCTTGAAGATCACGTAGGTGCTGATTAGGGATCAGGTTTTTTTCCTGTGTATATTGATATACTGTATGTTGATATGCGAGCAAGGGCACTGATTGTGGATCAGCTCCGAGTGGGCGCTGCGATGTCTGTATCACGATTGATTTTATCACCAGTGAACATTTGCATGATCTCCGAAGCTTCAGCGTTCTCCCGAAGTTGCAGCAATTCTTTTAGGAAACGTTGGTGTAACATGTCAACTTTGTCAGAATGTTTTGACCAGAAACTTTTATTGTGGTTGGAGATTCGCTCGGATCTTTACGTGGATTTTGTAAAAGTTTTTTTTGTTTGTTTGTTGTTTTTTTTTTTTGTATTACAGACCAGAATGCTGTTCTTGGTGGGAAGGTTAAATCAATCAATAAAAACAAAGAAACCTCAAGAAAAACTTCATGTGATCTGTGTTTATATAATAATAATAATAATAATAATAATAATAATAATAAATGTTTTCAGTTTGCTAAACCTGGATTTAGACCATGTCCACAAACTCGGGTTCAAAAAAGCGAGGCGCCCCATGATTTATGAGCACGCTTGAAGCAGGATTGGGATACAAAAAATCTAAAAAAATTTCTTGCTGCTGATGTTAACATAATTTGCAGACATAATTTTTGGTGATAATCTATAGTAGTATATAATCTCTGTTGTTGGTACTGGCGTGCTAACCACCTTAGTAATATGAATGTACCCGATGGACATTTAAGAGGGGATTTTTTTAGTCATTTGTAAAAATATGATATTTTACTGCTAACGTTAGCTAATCAGCTAGCAAGCTGAAATAATTAGCTAGCTAGCTAACGTAAGCTAAAATTAAAAATTAAAATTAACCAGAATTTGTTTTTGTCATATTTATCCTTGTTGCTAACGTTACTTAGATAGCCAACTAACTAACATGAATGTGTCTGATGCTGATTTTGGATATGTACATAGTATGTATTACTGCTAACATTAGCCAGTCAGCTTGCTAAAGTAACTTTACATGACAGATTTTTTAAATCTTGCCATTGTTGCTTGTATAATTCTGTCAAATGGTGATGGATACATCATGGAGCAGTCTGATGGAGGAGGACTACAGCTCTACAAGACCCTCCAGCCCATACCGAGGTTGGAATATTGGGCACTCCTGCATGATGTGCTACGCGATCTGAGATTACCTGCATAGGCATGTATCAGTTTAACAGATCCTGACTTTTGGTAGAAGCATGTCCTACTATAGCTGGTGTGGTGGCGGTTTAGCAATACCCAGCCCTACGAAACATCCATACAATGACTTTTAAAGTTTTTATCTTAAAATTCTTACTATTGTAGTACTATTTATTATTTTAATATGATTACTATTTACTAAATTATTAATATATAGAAGAAAATTGTCTCTTTCTGCTGTATATTATTAATTTAAATTTTTATTTATAACAGTAATGTTATTACTTTTCAATGTGTTTTTAATGATGATAACTGAAAGTAATGTAATAAAGTAATATTTAAGGCTGGATAAAAAAAAAATCCCAGTTTCTCATCAACACCCACACCCGGAAATTGGCGCCCTGTCAAATTAAAACAATTTTTTCATTCAACCATGCTCAAAACCTCAGAAAACACAGCAGACAAGGTAAAAATGACACGTATCACTATTCTGTGTTAGGTGCTATGATTGTGGTTCTATTTACTGATTGGTTTTTGGAGTGAAAGGCTGCTGTTCTATAAACAGTTAAGAGTTTAATACACACATTTAGTTTTTCAAAAAGTTCTGTTGAGAAACATCAGTTCTGATGAGAAACAACATGCCTATCTCAGCCAACACTGGGCGAAATCGGGGTACACCTTGAACAGCTTGAAAAACCATCGCAGGGCCAACACGCATACAACCATTTACCGTCACACTCACACCTAGGGGCAATTTGGAACAAACAATTAGCTTAATGTGCATGTCATTGAAATGTGAGAGGAAACCGACATACCTCACGGAAATCCACGCAAGCATCGGGAACTCAAACCCAGGACCCTTCTGCTCTGAGGCAGGCATATGACCCACTATGTGCATTTTCTTTTTTATCTAAAATGCCACAAAATATCTCGAGATAATTCATACAATTAATGTTAATGATTTTATATTTAAAAAGTACCTCGAACTATATCCATAGACAAGCTAATGTGGTTTAGGACTCGATAGGATACTCTCACTTTCTCACCCAATGATTTGCCAAAATACTTTTAACAAATACTATTAGGGTTGCGACAAGGCTGGAGCCTATCTCAGCCAACATTGGTTGGAGAGTTAGCCAGGGTTTATGCTAATGGATGTGAGAACCTTACTCAGTTTGGGTTTTGAGAAAAGGCTGGAAAAAGAGGCATCTCTTATCTCAGATTGTATTTTGTCAACTTTACATGTTTGTTTACTCTGACATTTGCTGACATGTCTTCATTAAAGTAGCAGATGCGTGAAAGGAATTGGTCCAGTGCTTCGTGATCCTATACTGCACTCTGTGTTATGTAAAAATGTTAGATAAACTCTCTCACTCACTCACGCACTCATTTGCCGAACCGCTTAATCCAACTATGGTGATTGGCCTATCTCAGCCGACACTGGACGAAGGCATGGTACACCCTGAACAGTTTGCCAGACCATCTCAGGGCTAACACACACACACACAACTATTCACAATCACTTCCATACTGTACTTATGGGCAATTTGGAACAGCCAATTAACCGAATGCGCATATTACAGACTTTGGGAGGAAACCGAAATACCCAGAGGAAACCCACGCAAGCACACGGAGAAGATACAAACTCCACACAGAGAAACGCCCAGGACCTTCTTACTGTAAGGGTGAAAGTGCTAACCACTATGCCACTGTGTCACCTTGGACTGTAACTCCAAAATAAAAAAAGTTGTAATTGCCTGTAATCACTGTTATTTATTTGTTTGTTTCACACCCGTGCACAGATTTCCACCAAATTTGGTGGGGACACTATCCTGTCTGAGTGTCGGAGCTGATTTGATTCTGGGGATTCCAAGGTCAAATGTAAAGGTCAGAGAAAGCTCACAAAACTTTGGAGCTAGAGTGCTAATAACTTATTACAAGTGCCGATAGACACGCCGTTACTAGGGAACACTAACAGGAGACCATTTATGGACTTTCAAATGAGGCATTTGCCTTTGATAGACAGTTGACCTTGAAAGGTCAAACCCAAGCCATGTTGTAAATTCTTCAAACAAGAGAGGTTTTTTCATTAATTTGGTGACATCTATGTACTATAGACCATATCATTAAACAAGGACATCAGTAATTAATACCAAGGTATCCAGACAGTCTGTGAGTGCCCATCTAGATGTTGTTGCAGGGAAGGTTTTTTTTTGTTTGTTTGTTTTTTTAAATTACATTTTTAGTATGGTAAAGTTGATGAAAATGAAGAAGTGAATAAAGGAACAAGTGTAAATAGAATGTATGGGGAAAAACTTGTTTATTAATAAATAAGTGTCAATAGTGTAAATAAATAAGTGGCCCGGTGGTAGGATTACTGATCCCAGTGTCAGGGGTTCAAGCCCCACTATCAACGGGATGTAACCGCTGTCCCCCCAGTGAAGCTAACTGGGTTATCAAAGGCCGGCCATGTCTCTCATTATGGTGAGAGGCATGTAAAAGAACCATTGCTGACTGTAGTAAAGAGTAGGCTGCATAGCTGTCGGCGTGTTTCTGCCCTGCGATGGCCTGGTGAGCTGTCCAGGGTGTACGCTGCCCTCGCTCAGAGTCGGCTGAGATGGGTGCTAGCCTCCCCGTGACCCTAATTAGGATTAAGCGGTTCAGAAAATGAACGATGAACAATTCATCGCTCAACTACACCTGCAATAATGAGACACACACGTTTATCGACACTACACCAATAGGAGGCGCTGTAATAAAATAGCAGCTGTTTAACATCTCATTTAGGGGAATTTAGTGATGTATGTGGGGGGGCATATTGTCTGGACTATATGCTAATTGTCCCATAAATTGTTAATGAGCCAGATTATAAAAATAATGCTTGTGGCAGTATTAAGTTTCCTGTCAATGTCTGAAGGCGTTTATTTTTATTTTCTGTGTAATTGATGGATGAAGAGAGTCATCAGGATTTAAGCAGATTAAGTTCTCAGAGAGAGGCAGAGTGCCTGAGCATGTGTGCTTGCAGCTTAAGTGAATCAAGCTTATTTAAAGAGAGAAAGTGTGTGTGTGTGTGTGTGTGTGTGTGTGTGTGTGTGTGTGTGTGTGTGTGTGTGTGTGTGTGTGTGTGTG
>JAOUQZ010000024.1:1642111-1666538 GCA_028564935.1 Neosilurus hyrtlii
AAAGGCTGCACTAAGGTCAAGTAACACAAGCAGAGAGACACAGCCATGGTCAGAGGCCACCAGTAAATCATTTATCAATATGAGCAAGGAGAGAGAGAGAGAGAGAGAGAGAGTGAGAGAGACTCTGATTCCGTTGTAAAAAATAAAATTATAAATGGCTGAACATTACAGCAGGAAAGAGATATTTTAAACTGTGTGAACTGCCTCCTGAGAGCCCCCTTTAGTGCATATGTAGATAAAACCGCATTTTCCTGTCCACATGCAGCCGTATAAGTCTAACAACCCAGTTTTGTGGCTTGGTTGTTTTTTGTTTTTTTTTTGTTTTTTGTTTGGTTTTGTTCTTTTTTTGTGCGTGTTCACTTTTTATATCACCCCACTTTCAGATAAACAAGCTTCTTCGTTTTCTTCTTCTTATTTTTCACCTGAGTACTAACTGAACACAACAGACTTCCTTATTTCAGCAGTAAATACTAAAAACAAACAACTCAGTTGTGGATACTAAAGGCCAAATTACAATGAAAGCTTTTGCGAAGCATCTTTTAGTCATGCATGAGTTTCTGATTTAATGAGGGTTTAAATGCACACCAGCTGTAAGACACACCATAAACTCCATCCAAGTCCATCCAAATCCATTTAAATTCCAGATTAGCAGCATTGTGTTAAACGTATATACACATAATAGTCTGGCGTACCCGTGCTGTTAGCATACCAATAGCGTCATCAATCCATTTCTGCACTTTGCATGAGCTGAAATGAAATTTTTGAGATGCTTTCTTCTTTTTCTCATCAAAATGAAAAGATTTTAATATTGTCGATACATCCAGTAACTGTGTCTATGCCAACATAATGTGTGTATGAAAGTGAAAACGTGTTTTTTTCAGTGGGGGAGGCATAGTGGTGCAGTGGTTAGCACATCCGCCTCACAGCAAGAAGGTGCTGGGTTCGACTCACCGGCTCGGACGTTTCTGTGGTGGAGTTTGCATGTTCTCCTTGTGTCTGTGTGTGTTTCCTCTGGGTTCTCCAGTTTCCTCCTACAGTTCAAAGACATGCACGTTATGCTAACTAGCTGTCCCAAATCGCCCCTAGGTGAGAGTGTAAATGGTTGTGTGTTGCACTGCGAAGATCAGGCGAGCTGTTTTAAGGTATACCCCGCCTTCACCCACCGTCAGCTGAGATAGGCATCAACACCCCCCCCCCCCAACAAAACCCTAGTTGGATTACGCAGAGCGGCAAATGAGTGAGTGAGTGAGTTCTTCGCTGGTGTGTATAGTAGCTACATAAATGAACTGTCTGGTGTATGTAGTCATTTATAATAATATAAATTTATTTATATCACAGCAGGGCAGCACGGTAGCGCAGTGGTTAGCACGTCCGCCTCACAGCAAGAATCCCTGGGTTCGATTCCCAGCTCTGGGCATTTCTGTGTGGGGTTTCGATGTTCTCCCAGTGCTTGAGTGGGTTTCCTCTGGGTACTTCGGTTTCCTCCCACAGTCCAAAAACATGTGCCTTAGGCTAACTCGCTGTTCCAAATCACCCCTAGGTTTGAGTGTGAATGGTTGTGTGTGTTGCCCTGCGATGGCCTGGTGAGCTGTCCAGAGTGTACCCCGCCCTCGCCCAGAATTGACTGAGATGGGCGCCAGTGTCCCCTGCGACCCTAATTAGGAATAAGCGGTTTAGAAAATGAATGAAGGAATATATCACAGTGATGCATAAAGCGGCATGGTAGCGTAAAGTTTACCATGTCCACCCCACAGCAAAAAGGTCCTGGTTGAGCTCCTTGTCCGTCTCAGGCATTTCTATGTGGAGTTTGCGTGCTCTCCTGTGTTTGCGTAGGTTTCCTCCAGGTTCTCTGTTTTTTTTTTCTCCTCCAGTCCACAGATATGCACTTTAGGTGAATTAGATATTCTTGATTGCCCTTTGCTTTGAATGTGTGTGTGTGTGTGTGTGTGTATGTGTGTGTGTGTGTGTGTGTGTGTGTGTGTGTGAAGACACTGCGATGGTCTAGCAAGCACTTCAGGGTGTACCCCGCCTTCGTCTAGAGTTGGCCGGGATAGGCTCTTGTCGCTCCATGACTGTAATAAAAGATGAAACTCTTCAGAAAGTGAAATAAAAAGAAACAACGAAGCCCAAGTTGTATGCAGTTGTACCCATGAGTAGCAGCTCCAATGATCAGAACTTAAAGTGGGAATTTTATCCTTACTTCTGGGAAGAACATCATTCTGATGGTTAATATATGACTACGTGCGGTGCTGTGTTGAGTCGTATAGTCCTATAGTCTGCACTAATAGCAGGTCTCGTATTTTATAATGTTTATGGTGGAAAGGACTCACTTCTTGTCGATGGATTCGGTTGAACCCAATTCCACTCCTTACTAAGACTCGTGTTGAATTATACTCACAGTAATGTGCAATATAGAAACTTACACAACCTTGAAACACGCATACAGCAAACGTTGGCACCGGGCTTTTTTCAGTGTAGCCCTTAGTAATTACTGTACGTCTGAAACACTTACTGACATTTAAATCTCAATCAAATCCAAAGACCCATTGTCTGTTCACGTGCACTCACACACACACACACACACACACACACACACATGCACTGGAGACACTAAACAAATGGCACACATGCCCAATAGTTGACAGTCCTAAGGGATGTATTTACACCAATGAGCTGCATATGCTCTGTTATAATTATTCCCGCTCGAGGCCCAGCCGCAATTGATCATTTCATTAATGAATTCATGTTGGCCGCATCATTAGTGACCCACAAAAACCATTTTACTATATATGAGTCATTAACATGATAAAGTGACATGTTGAGATGATGCAAATGAGTACACATATCATTAAAATAATGTGTGTGTGTGTGTCAGAGGACGAGGAAGTTTGTCTTTATAATTACTTTTTTATAAATATATCTGAATAATCAGATTAAATACTTTATATTCAGTGATCTAGTTAACATATGTTCAAATATTGGTCTTTCTTTATGACTAACAGCTGCAGAAAAAGGTTCCCTTTTTTTTTTTTTGCCTGTGAAATACCATATTATAAATGTAATCTGCCGTGGTGCAAGTATGGGGTCCTTTCATTCATTCATTCATTTTCTGAACCGGTTAATCCTAATTATGGTCACGGGGGAGGCTGGCATCCATCTCAGCCGACTCTGGGCGAGGGCAGAGTACACCCTGGACAACTTGCCAGGCCATCGCAGGGCAGAAACACGCTGACGGCTATGCGGCTACTCTTGTCGAAAATCAGCAATGGTTCTTTTACATGCCTCCCACTATAGACAGTGAGAGACATGGCCGGCATTTGAGAACCCAGTTAGCTGCACTGGGGGGGACAGCAGTGACAACCCGCTGATAGTGGGGCTTGGACCCCCGACCTTGGGATCAGTAATCCAGCACCTTACCACCAGGCCACCACTGCCGTATGGGGTCCGGTATATCTTTAAATCTGTGTGGTGTAAAGAAAGGTAGGGATATAGTTATTTTTCTTTCCTTTGTTCTCTTTTCCTCTCGCTCTCTGTAAACATTTTATTCTGCTGGAGTAGCTTTATTTCACCATCATCCTTCTGGGCATTTATACAGATGATCAGAATGTTAGGATGCTGAGGTATATCGAACTTCAGATCTTATACCCTGTTTGACGAGAAGCCCTCCACCAAAGAACCAAGCAAGACACTCCTGGAGCATGTCGTCCAGGTTTCGAACCGAATAAAAACTCCAGCAAGAAATACTCAGTATCTTCAGCTCTGAAATCATTGATACACCTTGTATGTCCAAAGTGAAAGAATAACCCACACAAATGAACGATGTGCTGTTGCTTAAGTCGAGCAAAGTCAAACACCAGGGATTTCAGGATTAGCAGCAGTGCATAGCGATTCGCATATCGGGCTGGTTTGATCAAGGACGCGCGCCCACACACACACACACACGCACACACACACACACACATATGAAGCCATAGATTTTTCAGAGCACCAGACTTGTCATGATGATGCATGAATGCTTGTCTCACTAATATGAGTTTGATTTGCGATAACATTGTCTTCAGGCTGCATGTTTGAATACATAAATCACTGCTAAATTACAGCCACATTATGTAACTTTGACTTCTAATGTCTGAATCTGTAATCCAAGCTGGAAGACTGGTCTAAGATTCATTCATTCATTTTCCGAAGCGCTTAATCCTAATTAGAGTCGCAGGGGAGGCCGGCGCCCATCTCAGCCGACTCTGGGCGAAGGCAGGGTACACCCTGGACAGCTCGCCAGGCCGTTGCAGGAAAGAACCTCGCTGACGGCAGCCCAATGGACTATTCTTTACGAACGACAGCAATGGTTCTTTTATCACAGACAGTAAGAGACATGAGTGGCTTTTGATTACCCAGTTAGCTGCACTGGGATCAGTGGGATCTTGGGATCAGTAATCCAGCACCCTAGCTCCGGGCGACCACTGCTCCTACTGGTCTAAGGTGGCCAAAAAAAATCATGAATATAAGTTACGTATTAACCGAGCGCGAGGTCTGTATAGAGAAAGCCCAAGGTCCTTTGCAGAGATCAATCCAGAAGACCTGGGCAAGAAGCCCACAAGCTCAGAGTTCTCTATACAGACCAAGCAAGTTTGTTATTTTTAAAGTTACTGTTTTTCATTCCTTCTGGGGTGCTATCACCAAACTGCCCGCTTCTCAACAAGGCTTCTTCGTCCATGCCTGTTAGGGCTTTTGGTTTGTTTCCCTTCCCGTGAAGAAAGACAGCTTTCCGATGAGCACCGAGTACTTTTCGGGACTTCTTTACCTTTAGGATATTTCCCTCTGTTCATGGCAATGTTGAATACCTCTCCGGTTTCTGCTTAAGATCAGACTGCGAACGGCTAAATAAATAAGTCGCTGGACCAAATATACAATTTATTGAGCACACGTCGACCAATCATATAGTGTATACTATCATTGCTATGAGATAGATAGAGATACGTACCTATTTTAGTCATGTGCTGGGCGAATAATGGGGGATAAAGTGAAAGAATGAAGAACCGCATCCTACGTCTGTGAGTCGTGCCGATGATAGAGTCTGGTTTCATGTGTGGGAGGGAGCATATGCATCCATGCGACAACACCACAGTGACAGGGACACAAAAATAAATAAATCAAATCAAATCACCAAATGTGAGGAAGACACCCAGAAGTTGCGCGTTTGTCCTTCTGTGCCAAATCCGTAATGAGTTGGCACAAAAGCAGCATGTTGGATATGGAGGTGGAGAAGAAGCCAAGCTTTCCGAAAAGGGCTCTCCTGTCTCAACTCCCCCTCGTGGGCTTGCGTCTCTTTTCAGAGCCGGGAAGACCTGTTACGGCTTTGAAGATACAGCGTGAAGGCCTGTTGTGAAGCAGTCTGGACTTTGCATGGTTAATTAAACGAAGGAACACTGTGCATATCTTTACTCACCCATGCTGGCTACATCCAAGCCAAAGGGCTAATCTAGTTGTCCAGCAACTGGCTCGAAAATCCCAAATCTCCAGACGTGATCATAAAAGAGAGCTGAGATTGTAATGATATTTTTCATCCTTTTTGATGTGCTTTAGCAATTCATGGGCTCAAATCCAGTTTTATAGCCGCAGTCATTCCCTCCTGCCAGCGGGTGAACCCTGGTTCTGTTTGATTTATCTGTGTTTAATCTTAAAATCCCACCATATCCCGATGCTTTAACAGTACTGGGGCAAAAAAATTAGCTATAAAGAAACGCTTATTGTTTTATATCTTTTATTTTATAACTAAAGGTGTTCTTTGGGTTTTATGGGTTTTGCTCCAAGGAGAACCTTACTAGGACAGAATCAAAAACATGATGGAGGAAGTGAGTCAGCAAACTGTTTCACTTCGGGCTGAAGCGCCATTACCACCACACCTACACACATCTCTAGTAGAATATGAAGTCATCCATCACCTGCTACCTGATTCCATATTCTGAGCTCGGTTGTCCAGGCTTTATGTACGAGAAGGAGGAATGAAATATGTGTGAATTGGCCCTTGCAAGGTAATATTTACAGCGCAATACAATATTTTCAATAATAATAAAAAAAAAAACAAGCTGAACTTGAAGTTAAAATCACGCGCAGGTCCTGAAGTGGGTGGAACGGTGGCGTAGTCGTTAGCACGTCCGCCTCACAGCAGGAAAGTGCTGGAATTGAGTCCGGTGCTCGTCAAAGGTGTGTCTGTGTAGAGTTTTATATGTTCTCGCCGTGCTTGCTTGGGTTTTCTCCGGGTCCTCCGGTTTCCTCCCGCAGTCCAAAGACATGCAGTTTAGGATAATTGGCTGTTCCAAATTGCCCCTAGGTGAGAGTATGTGTGAGCGCAGAATGGATGTGTGTGTGAATGTGTTGGCCCTGCGATGGACTGCTGAGCTGTTCAGCTTCCCGGCGATCCTATTTGTAAACGCATCCATCCAGCAGTTATCTATAGCGCTTATCTACCAGTGGGTTTATCCCGGCGAGGTAACCTACTGTATCTATTGCAGGGTTAACACTACGATGAAGAAACAATCATGCTCACATTCACAGTTAGGATCAATCTGGAACAGCCAGTTAGCTTCACAGGAACAGGACTGTTGGAGGAAACCGGAGTATCCGGAAGAAACCCACCCAAGCGCAAGGTGGCACGTGCAAACATCACACCGAAATGCCCGAGCCCAGGACCCGAACCCAGGACCTTCTTGCTGTGAGGTGAAGATGCTAACAAATATACCGCCGTGCCGCCCGCAGTGCTTTCATGATGAGTTCTAACAATTTGTGCTGAAATACATCAGTATTAGTGACTGATATCGCATGGTCAACTTCTTCAAAATCAGAGCGAATTAACAGATAAACAGTTATGTAAATAGGTTTGCATGCTATTGTTTATTTATTTGCACTGAGCGATTTGTAAATTTATGCAAACAGCTAAAATGTCACGATTTTGTCTCGTTAATAGCCATCCAATTTTTCTAAAATGACAAGGTGACCTCTCTCCCTCTCTCTCTCACCCCCCCCCCTTCGTTTACTCTTCCCAGTGTGTCAACCGCGACTAAACAGCACACTCCCACCTCATTCCACCCCACATGTAGATAACACTCATTTATTTTCAGCACTGTGGGATTACAGTCATTTTCTATTAACCAATTTTTTTTTCCCCCAAGATAGAGCCTCTGTCGTTTTTGTAATTTTGTCAGTAAAGAAAATTGTGTTTTAGAGGGGACAAGTTTGGAAATGACAAAGTTCAGTCTATACAAGCAATGACATAGCCCGCTCTATTCACACAAATTAATTTACTAGGTTTGTTAGCATTAGTCTAGTACGCCTGAATTAGATACTGAGAGCTGTCTGATTAAAACCCAGGTCTCCCATAGCTGAAATGACTTCATGGTAGACCACCATAGAAGATTTCTAGCTTTTCTAAGGTCAACCGAAGGGTGGCATGCGGCCGTAGAGGATAGAATGTTCGCCTTACTGCAAGGGTTCGAATCCTGGGTTCGGGCGTTTACGTGCTTGCTCCCTGTGCTTGCGTGAGGTTTGCTGGTTTTCTTCTACAGTCCAAAGACATGCACATGAGTCTAAATTAAATTGCTCCTGGATGTGAATGTGTGTGAATGTGTCAGTTGACCCTGGAGTTAGACATCATAGTCGCCTTTGTCACTCAGATCCTTGTGCTTGCTCATTTTTCCTGCTTTCACCACATCAAATTTTAAAAATTGACCGCTTACCGGTGCTACTGTAACAAGATAATCAGTCTTATTCATTTCACCTAATCACTACATAGTGATGGCTAAATATCTTGGGGTATTTATCCTCAAAATTAAAGGTCTTGTGGGATATTAATGGTGTGCCGCGGTAAGCACGTACCCCAAAGGTGGTCCAAGGAAGGACAGCCAGTAAACATGGAAGTGTGTCGGGGAGTGATGGCTAGTACGTTCTGATGATCCCACAGAAGAGCTACCGTAGCACAAACTGCTAAATCTGTTATCGCTGGTTATGATAGAAAAGAGTTTGTACACAGTTCAATTCAGCTTACATGGGGCTGCCTAGCTGCACACCAGTCAGGAAGGTCATAATCTTATGGCTGATCAGTGTATACATGCAATGCATGAATTCACTTCGAATATACACACATGATATCTTGAATTCATGTAAAATAAATAAATAAATAAATAAATAAAGTACATTCATGACCACAAACAAGGATGTTTTAAAAAAAAAAGAAAAAAATAAATAAAAAAGAAAGAAAATTCCAGGGAAAAAAAGTATCTAAACACCACAAAGCTATTGCAGCTTTTCAGATATGTACTGTAGGAAATAATGAGCTTATTGGAGCAATGTAGTTCAATTTTGGCACAGCCCCCCAGGCAAATCAGCTTTAATTCCCCGAGGGAATATGCACAGTGTACCTCTGATGGAATTCAAAAAGGCCTTCTCAAATTATTTTGGCTGCATGTTTGGGGGTGTTGTGTTGTTGAAAGGTCCATCCTCTCCCAGGATTTACTTTCTTGCCAGATATGATTAAAGCCTCCACTACATTTTTCCATTCGTGTTTTTTCCAGGGCGGCACTGTGGCGTACTGGTTAAGATGTCCGCCTCACAGCGAAAAGGTCCTGGGTTTGAGTTCCCGGCTGGGTGGAGTTTGCATGCTCTCTCCATGCTCGTGTGGGTTTTTTCCGACTCACGGCGAGAAGGTCCAGGGTTCGATTCCCATGCTCGAGGGGTGTCTTCAGTGTTGTCCCCATGCTCGCGTGGGTTTCCTCCGGGTACCCCGGTTTCCTCCGACAGTCCAAAAACGTGCCCAGAAGGCTAACTGGATGTTCCAAATCACCCCTAGGTGTGAGAGTGAGTGTGAAGGATTGTATGTGTGTTGCCCCTGCGAGCTGTCCAGGGTGTACCCCACCCTCGCATAGAGTCGGCTGAGATGGGCACCAGCCTCCATGCGACACTAATTAGGATGAAGCGGCTTAGAAAATTAAAAAATGAGTCCAAAGATATGCACAAAGGATCGCGGTGCAGTTTCTCCTGGTTGTCTATGTATCCGCTGTTCGTGCTGCTTTCAGGTCGTCCTGCAACTCTTTTCAAGACTGCGTACTTCTTCCTATGGGGACGCGTTGTAAAATCTCGCATAGGGCAGGATTAGTTGTAATGCTGTGAACCTGCCTTTACATCAACATATTATAAAAAATTGCTGTTGCATGAATGTTAAAGGTCTTTGCTAGTGTATTGTTGCTTTCTCAGTAATATTGTTGCTCTTTACGGGAAATATTTCCAATCAGTATCTTATTACACCAGCTATAATTTCCATTTATTAGGAACTCTTCCTCGTCTACATATGAATGAGTGGGCGTGTCCAAACCTGTTACTTACCTTATACGTTTTTAATAGTGTCTGAATTCTTTTTTCTTCATCAGTTTTTTTTTAATCACATTCTTTAGTAAAATGAAGCAAATATTTGGGAATGCTGCCTATATAATAAAATACAAGCCTGTTTTTCTGTAATTACTCAAATGATTTAATTCCCATCACTATGGGTGTCTCTGCGTGCATCTATTCCTGCATACAGATTTATGTGGATTTGGTTTCAAATGCATTTACTGCCACCTGTTTCCCCGCAATAAAAAGGCAATATTAAAATGACATTTTCATGAATAATTTCAACTCATTTTATTGCTGGCTGTTTCCCTCCATTCACTACAAGGTAAAAATCCTGCAATCCAGTTTCCCTAATAATACCAGCAAGACCGTATATGCCTGCCTAATTGTCACTTTGTATTATATGGTCATGTTGGCGTAATTTTAACAGGATTCATTGTGCTTTGAAATATTCATAAAGAGAAAGGCATTCTGCCTCAGCCTCTCACATACATTTTTTATTGCCTTGAGCTCTCTTTTCTCTCCATCATATCTTTGCACGCTTCAGGAACCAAGCTTGTTGTGACCCAAGAGGGGATTAAAGCAGCAGCTTATGTTGATTCACACCTTTACATCATTGTAGTCTTTATTTCGTTTTATATTGGTATGTTTTTCGTGTATTGATTTGTTCCTGTCTTGAGGCGCTTTTAGCCAGTGAAGGGTTTTGCAGCCTGAGCACTTGGTGCTCTGAGAAAAATGGAAAATACAGTATAAATAAATGAACCAAGTCTCCTTGTTGCAAATTCATATGATTTGGTACTTTGTTCTCTAAACCTATAAAGGCTGTAAAGAAGTGGAGTGAGGGACTGATGTTTTTTCCTCACAGCTTTGTATGAAATGCAACACTGCCACCATCACAGTTTAGTTTTATTTATTTAATTATTTGTTTGTTTGTTTGTTTGTTTGTTTGTTTGTTTGCTTATTGATTGATTGATTGATTGATTGATCTATTTTGTCATTCATTTATTTATTGGATTTTTTTTTCATTTTTTTTTTTTGTATTTCTTATAAAATTTTTATTTGTGAACGGTGTTACGCGAGGCTCCTCACTGAATTGGAAATGATGAATTGTTCAATTTCAGTGAGTATTTTTGTTCCGGGATTTGTAGGGGCCTTGATTACAGCATGTATCGACTTAAGCAGCAATCGAACATTTATTTATTTATTTATTTATTTATTTATTAATTAATTAATTAATTCATTCATTCATTCATTCATTCATTCATTCATTCATTCATTCATTTATTTATTGGATTTTTTTTTGTACATTTCTTATAAAATTTTTATTTGTGAACGGTGTCACGTGATGTCACTCCAGTGTAAGATTTGCAGGCTCCATACTAAATAGGAAATGACCAATTGTTCGATTTCAGTGAGTATTGTAGGTCCAGGACTGGGTGGTGGGGGGGGGGGGGTCTTGATTACAGCCCGCATTCACTTAAGCAGCAATCGAACATTTAATTTCTTTCAGAGTTAAGTTCATTATTCACCAACATCTAGAACGGTGAATCTTGTTTTGTGTGCCGGAAAACTGAACCACTCCATAAAGTCTTCTCCAGCACGTCCCAAAGACTTTCAGTAGGGTTGGGGTCAGGACTCTGGGGTGCCAATACATGTGTGAAGGTGATTCCTGAACCACTTTTTCACTAGTTGAGCCCTAATTTTATATCCGTGTTTTCAGGGAAGAATAATTCTATTGATGTGATAACCTGGTCATTCAGTACATTCAGGTCATCAGCGGACTTCATTTTATTGACACATTAATGTTGCTGAGCCTCGACCCGACCAACTGGAGCAAGAATGGCATGAAGATAACACGATGTTATCAAGGGTATAAAAGGCTCTCCAGCGAAATATTACAGTGCCGGACATTTTTTTTTAGCCAAGCAGTGTATATCGAAACTGTTGTTTTTAAATGATTGTTTATCAGGAATAAATAAGATAGATGATAGATAAGATATAGCGGGTATAGAAAACAACCCCCCCCCCCAAAAAAAAAAAAATAAAAAATAAAAATTTCACTTGAAGACACATGCACAGAAATATTTTCTCAGCTGTATTCACTTAGTACAATTTTTAAAAGGCAAGTAAAAGATATAATAGCAGATATATTGACATACTATGTGTGTGTGTGTGTGTGTGTGTGTGTGTGTTAATACATCAGTACCTATGTTTACTTACTACAATTAAACTATCATTTTCTGGAGCCTCCAGCTGGCTGATATTCTGCTGGAAGAATTCTTTACTGGGACACGTAATGATGAATTACTTTCACTGAATGGTTTGAGGCAGTGCTGACAGAAGAGACTCAGTAGGTAACGACACCATGCTGGTAAACAGAACACTGCTGGTTTTGAATTGCAGGCTGAATTTGAATATATTTTGTGGAAGCCTTTATTTATATATTTTTTTAAAAGTATATTTACACATGTAACTTTGTCTCGAGAAATACCTAAATAAAGCTTTTAATCTTGTTATTAAATAAGGAAATGTTACAGTATTAGTTATCGCTCACATTAATATTGTCCCTTTAAATTCAGTGGCACCACGCAAGACCCAGACAACCCACAAAATTTTCATTTAAAAAAAAAAAAAAAAAAGATGATTTTGTTTTTGTAAACTTATATAAATATATATATATATATATATAAATAATTTTAATGAATTTTAACAATTATTATTATTATTATTATTATTATTCTCTAGCACATTAGAGTTGACAGTTAGATGATGAATTGAATAATGGGATAAAACATATATCATATATTAAAGGTGTAATTAAAAAAATCTGGTTCGGTCTGATATATACTGCAAATAATATTACTAACCATAACTTTGCTGTTTATTTATGTTTTAACTCACTGTATGCATGAGACAATAATCCATGGTGGGATGGAGTGATTACGGCCAACAACCCTGAAACCAACTTAATGTCAACTAATTTTTAGATTAAAGAACAACTGATGGTTAATACACTCTCACTCACTCATTTGCCGAATCGTTTAATCCTACTTAGGGTCACATGGAGGATGGTGCCTATCTCATCTGACATTGTGTGAAGGCGGGGTACACCCTGAACAGCTCTTCAGACCATCACAGGGTAACACAGACACAATCCATTTACACTCACATTCACAACTGAGGCAATTTGGAACAGCTGATTAGCCTAATGTGCTTGACTTTGGGCTGTGGGAAGAAACCATTGTACCCAAAGGAGACCAATGCAAGCACAGGGAGAACATGCAAACGCCACACAGAAACAACTGAGCCAAAAACGTTTTTATACATCATGTTTTATATTTAGAATGTGCCAAAGCCTTTACCACTGAGCCACAATGACATCCTCCAAAGGTGGCCATCACTGTGTATACACGATTGGAGGTGAATTCTGAAGAAAGCCTTGCTCGACGGGTGATGTCAGGACGACTATCTCCTGCTGAATAGCAACCTTAAGAGTTGGGGGTAGATGAGTATATGCTTGTGATTTGTGATAGCGCCATAGAAAAAACTTGCAAGGGGTGAGATCAGTGGAATGGTCCGGGCCCCCTACATCGCCATACAATGAGATCACCTGGTTCGGAAACATTTCCCTTAGCACTTCCAATGATCTTCGAGCTGTGTGTGCCATAGCTCCATCTTTAGTAAAATTACACATCGAGCTTTTCAAGCTCAAGTGTTCAAGGCGTGGCCTTAGAAGCTTTCCAAGTATATCAATGTAAAGGTTAGAGAGTTACACCACTCTCTTCACAAAACTGATCTGAATGAAGCTCTGCATTGTCCCTATATACTAAAAATTGAAATAAAAGGGAAAATGGTGTGAAGTTCGCCAAACTGCTCCTTGTGGCGGAAGCATGTTTTTTGTCTGGGTTGGTGTGTATGCAAACACGGTCTAATCTGAGAAAGTAAACACCGCCGTCTAAATCTCCATCTAATTAGCTTGTAGTATGGATAGGAGCACAGCTGCTTATCAGCGCTGTTATCTGATCACAAACAAAAGCACAACGTTTTCATATAACACTGATCTCAAGCTCAGATCTTTCTTTAAGTGCAGCTGAAAATGCTAGGCTAATCTTCCTGCGAGATAATGTGTGTGTGTGTGTGTGTGTGTGTGTGTGTGTGTGTGTGTTCAGTTTTTATTCAGGCTTACCCCATAATATTGGCATTTACCCTAAATAATTGGCTTTTCTTTAAAATAAACTGTCCCCTAATTCAGACGTTCTTCACCGGTCTGACTGTACGCTGTATACATGACCCACTACCATGTATAATTACTAATAACACAAACAGTAACGTTGAGGACAAACATATCAGTAACAACAATAATAGTGGCAGATAACAAACCTCCCACCCATGTGATTCATCGAAGTGTTGACATGATACCGTGTTTAACCAGTGGAATTCAATGTTATTTGTTTTGTCATCATCATTTATGGTCAATATGACACGAATGCAGGGTTCACTGATAAGGATGAAGTGAGTTCACACAGGAGCGGGTCTGTAAATGTTTGTCTTTATTGATACTGTGAGGTTTTCTGAAAGGAGTCTCTAGAGGTAAAGCTATAACTTTTTCTCAACTCTCAATGAGAAATTCAGGACTTTTATGGCATACATACTGTATGAATGACTCAATCTGACTGGTCCTCAATCTCAGGATTTTGAAAAAGTTATCCTTGTTGTTTTTATTATTATCGTTCGTCATGGTCATTTGATGCCGTCATTTTTGTTGATCATCATATCTCGTTTTAATTTTTAGTTTTTCTTGTCTTTCCATGTAGTAAAGCACCAAATGAGTCTTCATCTTCATCTTCTTCCGCTTAATCCAGGGTCAGGTCGCGGGGACAGTAGCCTAAGCAGTAAGGTCCAGATGTCCCTCTCCCCAGCCACTTCCTTCAGCTCTTCCGGGGGTGCACAGAGGTGTTCCAAAACCAGCCAAGAGACATAGTCCCCCGTGGGTTGACTTACCTTCCTACCCTCTCCTGTGGTCACGAGCTTTGAGTAGTGACCAAAAGAACAAGATCGCGAATACAAGCGGCTGAAATGAGCTTCCTTCGCAGAGTGACAGGGCACTTCCTTAGACAGAGGGTGAGAAGTTTGATCATCCGGTAGGATCTTGAAGTCGAACCACTGCTCCTCCGTGTTAAGAGGAGCCAGTTGAGGTGGCTCGGGGATCTGATTAGAATGCACCTGATTAGAATTAAACACCTCCCTGGAGTGGTGTTTCAGGCATGCCAAAATGGGAAGAGACCCCAGAGTCTTAAAGTCCACATTAGTTACATTAGGGGTTTACTAAGTGTCTGTGTAGTATGTACTAAATTCTTAATGAATAGGTTTAAAAATGTTGTTAGCTACCCCCAGTGCAGCTAACTAATTGCTGTTGTTCAAAAAGAGTAGGCTGTCACATTAGTGAGTTTCTGCCCTGCGATGGCCTGGTGAGCTGTCCATGGTGTACTCTGCCCTCACCCAGAGTCGGCTGAGATGGATGCCATCCTCCCTGCGACCCTAATTAGGATTAGGCGGTTCACAAAATTAATGAATGAATGAATGTTGTTATCTACACAGTGCAATTAGGTCGGAGCATGTGGCGCTCACCTGACCTGCCTTTGTCATGGTCAAAATATTTAAATGTGGGTTTCCAAGTGGCACATCGACAAGCAACCTGGAAATCACATGTTCAAATCCAGGTTAATGCCACAGCCATTACAACTGGGAGTCCATGGAAGCTAATTAACTGAGCTCTCAGCTCTCATGGTTTAGGAGGGATGGCATGTGCTCACCACCCTGTCCCGCGATCATGAGCTCATTTGTAGACATGGGTGGATAGTGCTTTCTCCCCAAGTGTGTTAGGCCGCCCCTGAATGAGTATGCGCAGCAGTTTGTAAATAATTTAGGTGGCAGCATCTCATGTCACAGAGGAAGTATGTCCATGCTTACGCCCCTCTATGGTTGGTGGTGGTCACATGTGATAGGGAGGGAACACATGATGGGTGGGGATTTGATTCGACGTGAGAAAAGTGTGGATAAAAGAAAATGTAAACTATAAGAATAGTGTTTTAATTTGTTTTTTTATGTTTCTGCATAGTGTAATATACTTAAACTCTGAATGCGGTTTAAAGAGATTCCATTACACAATTTATAAGCTCTTACCCTTTGCACCTGCTCCCATGTGCACTTGGGGCTCCCCTATGTCTATAGTGATTTAAAAGATTTTTAAAAACAATTCAGAAAAATATCATTTGAATGTATTTGCTTATGTTCCCATGTAGTATATACTAAAACAATTATTCATCTCGGGTTTGGTGGAGGTTGTTGATGGGACAATGAGCTCAACGTTCCATCTGCTGGAACTATTCAACAACACCCACTTCGCCATCTGCGAATAATTGTTTATTATTTCATAAAGAGTTAGTTTTCACAGTAAGTCCACATTTCACACAGAGGCTTAGGGAATTTTCTCCGCACATCAGCAAAGATGCTAACATTCGAGTTTACCTACAGAAATGCTGACTCGGGTGCTGTAATGCAACACTATTTTTTAGTTAAACTGTCAACCAGATGTAGAATTTCCCACACAACAGACCACACTATCATTTGACAAATATAGTGTGTACAGTTTTAATGAAAACAAACTACAGCTCATGCAAAAAAAAAGGAAAGAAAATGAATATGTATTAGAAAACCAGATCATATTAGACCAGTTTTATACAGTTCAAAAATAGAAGTATACAAATTCAGCAGATTCACATATCTATATATCTCTAAATGTCTCATAAATGTCTGTAATGTGTCCATGATATTCATCGAGTCATATTCTGCATATGAATATTACGGGTGAATTAAGTAGGATTTTTTTGGGAGATCTTGCTGCAGATTTATGTTCTCCAAGTGCTCTTGTCCCATTTATTTATTTATTTGTTTGTTTTCATTTCATTTTCGGAACAGTTTTATTCTTTACTAGAGTATCAGGTATGCGGAGCCCATTCCTGCTGTCTCCGGGCGACAATGGGGCACACCGTGTACAGCTCGCCCGTCTGTTGCAGGGCAACACACACACACACACACACACACACACACACACAGCTACGAGCAATTTGGAACTTATCCTAATATGCATGTCGTGGGGAGGCTGAAGCCTGTCTCAGCCAACACCGTGCAAAGGTGGGGTATGCCCTGAGCAGCTCGTCAGACCGCTGCAGGACCCACACACACAACCATTCACACTTCCACCAAGGGCAATCTGGAACAGCCAGTTATCCTAATGTGCATGTCTTTGGACTGCGGGAGGAAACTGGAGTACCTGGAGGAAACCCACGCAAGCACAGGGAGAACATGCAAAACTCCACACAGAAAGGCCGAGCCCGGGACTCAAACCCTGGACCTTCCTGCTGTGTGGCAGATGTGCTAACCACTTTGCCACCACGGTGCCCTTATTCCTTCCTGCTCACTATTATTATTTACAGCATCAATGATTTAAAAAAGTATATGAGTATTGATAGTAGTAGTAAAAATATGTGAAGAAGTGTTCATACCTGTCTCTTTCTTCTTTCCGAATTCCTGTCTTTCATTTTATCCCATCACTTCTTTCTTTTCTCACTTTTTTTCCCCCTCTGATCTAAGTGGCCGTTTGTACGCCACGCCCCTTATGCAGACCACAGCCACGTTATTAGCTAGAGTGCCTGGGACATGCAAATGAGCTCATGAATATTTAAACAAAGACAGGTCGCGTTGCCCAGGCGCTCGAGCTGAGGATTCACTCTTCTGTTCTGCGCGTGGCACAGCGGGGCTCAGTTCCAAACTCTAATAGAATTAAAGACCCCAAAAGAATTAAGATTCAAATAGAGTGTTAGCACAGATAGTGTTTCTTCATGGATCTAGTGGAGCTTTATCAACACGAGTAAGTGTTTCACTTTTCCTTCTTTCTATTCCTCTTTTATTTATTTATTTATTTATTCATTTATTTATGCTTTTGCTTTCATAAATAAATACATTTCTATTATTATAGAGCTGGAGTGAGACTACCATTCTGAGATACATTCATTCTGTTACCTCTATTTCAACCACTAATCTCTCTCTCTCTCTCTCTCTCTCCCTCTCTCTCTCTCTCTCTGTCTCTCATCCTTAAGTGTAAATCTACTTCCTGTTTAAGGTTAATTACTTTTCTGTGGCATTAACACACACACACACACACACACACACACACACACACACACACACACCACTCTCCTTATTCATGGCATTATTGATGGCTGTTGAATGTATGGATGAAATAATTGTTCATATATCAAAAGGCTTTTAATATGACAAATGATCATCTCTCTCTCTCTTTCTCTCTCTCTCTCTCTCTCACACACACACACACACACACACAGAGTGGAAAGTCTCTGCCCTTGCTATCATCATATATCTTTTCCGGATGCATAATCAGCCTATAATTTCTCTTTCTTTTCACTCACACTCTCTCCCTCATTTGCTGAACTGCTTAATCCTATTAGGGTTACGAGGAGGCTGGAACCTATCTCAGCCGACACTGGGCGAAGGTGGGGTAACACCCTGAACAGCTTGTCAGAGTGTTGCAGGGCCAACACACACACACACACACACACACACACACACACACACACACACACACACACACACACACAAAACCATTCACGCTTACATCCACACCTTGGGACAATTTGGAACAGCCAATAATTCTGATGTGTGCATGTCTTTGGACGGTGGGAGGAAACCGGATTATCCGGAGGAAGCACACGCAAACACAGGAAGAACATGCAAACTCCATACAGAAACACCCAAGCCCGGGAATCGAACTTCTTGCTGTGAGGGGGCGTGCTAACCACTATGCCACCATTCTGACCTCTTTCTTTTCATTATGTAAAAGTGCTTTTGAAATTTAATTGAATGCACACAATCAACATACTGTTTTATCTCATATGAAGTCCATCAGCCATCAGCGTATGTAGCTAACAGACTTAGAGAAATTAAAAAAACTACTCGTTTAGTATTGTGCAAACCCTTCTTAAATATCATTCGCAACTGGTTCAGTGTCTCAAATGTGCTGGCACTTTATTTGTGTTGAAAATAATGAAAAAATAAACAAACAGGTTATCACTTACTTCCTTAACATGCCTATGTCACTTTATTATATTTTGTCAACATCACAAAATATAGTGCAGAATGGAAACTTCAGTCTCGTGTTAACAGACCACCTAAAAACAGAGCAGAAAAAAATAATAGATAAAAACTGCTAGAGGATGGCAGTTGCATTAATTAGCAGCATCTTTTTAAACTCTTGTTGAAAAAAAAATGTAATGTATAATTTTATTAAAAGCAAAATTACTATAACACTCCATACTATCCATTAGTTCCAAACTTGTGCAAATATTCTGAAGCCATGAGCTCGATTTTGTTGTTCCGTTCGTGCTCACATGCCCACACAGGCAATCCGACGTGCACTCTGCCGCCACTGCCGTCGGCACTGAGTACCATTGAATACCATTGAAAAGAAAGTAAATTATATTATGGCTATATTATGGTCTCTTTACTGAAAATAAATGTAAAGATTTTCAGAGCTCCACTTTAAGCAGTGCAGAGCCTATCAGCCCGCTCAGAAGTGAAGCCAGCCAACCCAGGCTGGTCGCCATATTACAAGTCCCAAAACATTAAGCTGTGTGTATACAATATTGCTTACAACCATGTCTATATACTAAGAAAAGTGGTTAAGATAGATCTTTTTATAAATATTTGATAATTGAATTGATATTTTACTGTCTTGCTCCTTATGATATTTTACTGTCTTGCTCCTTATGAGAGATCTGAAGCTGTAAGAAGTAATTAACTACTATTATATATAGACTTATAAATAAATAAATAAATAAATAAATCTAAGCAACTAAGCTAGCCCGCAACAGTGGCAAGGAAAAACACCCTCAGTTGACACAAGGAAGAAACATTTTAGAAGAACCAGGCTCAAAAGGGAAACCCATCCTCATTTGGGTGAAACCAGATAAAAATACAAACCATATAAGAGAAACTTCATTACAGAACAACATGTAGTCCGGTTGGTTATACCACATCTGTAAGTCCTAAATAATTGTGGCAAAAGAGTTTATATCACCAGCAGCGAAAAGTCGTCTTCACAGTCGCTGAGTGCAGATTTAAGCCCATATTGATCTTCATCAGCAGGAGCGAGGTGCTTCCAACATGAGAACTCCAGCCAGCATCAGCCCACCAGGACAGACCACAGGACTTAGCAAGCAGGAGGATCAGGATCACCGGCAACCCAGAAGAAGCATGTGTACCTCAGCAAAAACACAGGGAGGGGGGCAGTAACTAAAAAGAGAGAACCAGAAGGAAGGCAGACATGAGGGCACCCTGTAACGTTCGGCAATCAGCCACTCCTCTGTCAACGGACCTGGGTGAGCATGTAGAGTGAGGGAGTGACAGCATCCCAACATCACAGTTTACCAGTCCTTGGAATTGGAAATGGAATTACCTGACTAAGTTCTAGACTTCAGTTTGGAGAACCCTAATAAAAGTTCCATCTAGAACCCAGCACCAGAGTGTTCTTGAGAAAGTGAGGAAGGAACCCTTCGAAAACATTTTAGGAGCGTACAGATGTGCATTGAAATCTTTGGAAGAAGTTGTTGCATGCCACAGTTCCAGTCTTATCAGATAAAAGTGGAAGAGGAAACATGCATTTTGCTGCAGAAGCAAAACAACATCACACACGGTTTACCCAGGACTCAAGTACCGAGGACAAAAGAAAGAAATGAGGAAAGGGTCAGTGGAAATTTGCCATACAATAAAGGCATTTTTGATCATTAGAAAGAATGATAACGCTCCTGGCATGCAAATCCATGAGTATAACTTTTTCCTGGTAAAGGTTAGGTGGTGAAGAGACTGAAGAACTACCATTGGTTAAGTGCCTACTACTATAATATGTTCTATGAATACATTAGGATTAGGAAGTACACCATCACCTCCATCTTATTTGTCCTTTGACTTATACTCACCATGACTTGTACCCAAGTACGGGGCGGTCATGGGTGTATTAATGGGTGTAGACATGGCCTAATGGTTAGAAATGTGGGTTTGGGACCAAAAGGTTGCTGGTTCAATTCCCGAACCCGCAGAAAAAATTGTGTGGCGGCAGGGGAGTACGCAGCACCTAACCTTTCTCCCACTTCATGGCAAGGCATGTAAACCCCAACTGCTCACAGGGTGCTGCAGTGTGGCTGCCCACTGCTCCAAGTGTCTGTGTGTGTAAGTGTCTCACTTTGCATGGTTTAAATGCAGAAGTAAAATTTCGGTTTTGAATATATATACCAGAAACACCATTTGGATGCTGCAACAACCAGCTTCTTTCTATATTTCTTCCAAGGCTAAGAACTAAATAATGGGAAAGCGCGGTGTGGTATGTTTCCATATGATGAATATAGTAGATCACCAGGGAGACGTATGTCTTAAGGCAGTATGAGTATTCATATTTAGCCAATGAGAATGTAAGAATGAGTGTCACAATGAACCAGTGTTACAGAAAACAATCAATGTAACATCAATTGTTTCAACCGAAGGTTCACATGTAGCTAGAGTAGGACTGGATGTTATGGCAAAATTTCCATATTATAACTCTTGAAGGAATGTACTACAGTAATACATAATATGTACAGCGGTACAATTTCTGAGTAACATAGTGGTGTTTCATATGAAAACAAAAAATGTGTTGGATTTACAGAATTACAGTGTAAAAGTACAGCCTGTTTTTGTGTGGATGGTGCATGCCTAAGAGTGTGTGTGTGTTTCTCAGGCAGAAGAGATGGAAAGTGACTTATGGGATTGTCGTCCAGGTCAGTCAGTGTAAATCAGCTAGTTCCCACAGAAAAGGCAAATCAGCTTCAGCCTCACGTTACTGGCAGCCTTCCAGAAAAGTGTGTGTATGTGTGAGAGAGAGAGAGAGAGAGAAAGAGAGAGTATGTGTGTATGTGTGTGTGTGTGTGTGTGTTTTTGTGTGTGAGAAAGAGAGAGAGAGAGAGAGAGAGAACGAGAGAGAGAGAGAGTTTGTGTGTGTGAGAGAGAGAGTGTGTGTGTGTGTGTGTGTGTGTGTGTGAGACAGAGAATGTGTGTGTGTGAGAGAGAGAGAATGTGTGTGAGAGAGAGTGTACATGTGAAAGTGCGTGTGCGTGTGTGTGTGAGAGCGTGTGTGTGGTGTGTACCTGGTTAAAAGCTAATGGGCAGGTAATAACAGGTATGGTTTGGTGTGTGTGTGTGTGTGTGTGTTTGTGTTTGTGTGTGTACTGTAAACATGAGTGGAATCCAGACATGGGAAAGTGGGAGGTGATTTCTGTGAGAACAAACTCATCTCGCCATTTCTACTTGCGAGCAAGCAGAATTTTCAAGCTGACAGGACGGAATTTTTTTCAAAGGGATTTCCGTCCAACTTTCCTTAAAAAAAAATTTTCATTACATGTTATTCATTTATTCTTTACTTTTCCCCTACAGCTTCCTGGATATGATGCCCATCAGCGGTCACTGCCCCGCCTTCATCAAGGCTGAACCCACAAGCCCCGCCTCCTTTATGCAGCACAGCCCTGAAGGATCATCGTCAGACAGCTACGGCTCCATAACAAGGGGTGATCATGGGGGCGTGGCCTCACCAGGTTCATATTGTACCTCAGGGGTGGGGCTGAGGCCCGATTCATCTTCCAAGCTGCAGGCGAAAGGTGACTTTGTAGTGAGCTCGGGGCTGAAACGCCTGTGTTTGGTGTGTGGAGACGTAGCGTCCGGGTTTCATTATGGCGTTGCATCGTGTGAAGCCTGCAAAGCCTTCTTCAAACGCACTATTCAAGGTTCGAACGTGAAATACTAGTGTATTAATAATAAGAGATTACGAAGCACTTTAACACAATCCCTCTCATTCTCTTTCTCTCTCTCTCTCTCTCTAGGTAGTATTGAATACACGTGTCTGGCGAGCAGCGAGTGTGAGATTACTAAGAGGAGGAGGAAATCCTGCCAGGCTTGTCGTTTCACCAAGTGCATCTCAGTGGGAATGCTGCGAGAGGGTTAGTGTGTGTGTGTGTGTGTGTGTGTGTGTGTGTGTGTGTGTGTGTGTGTGTGTGTGTGTGTGTGTTTGTGTTTTTGTCAGACCTCCTACATTTAGAACACAACTCAAACTTTTACACTGTACATTCTATTTTTAGGTCACACCTTCTAAATTTAGTACACGCCTCCTACATGTAGTCCACGCCGCTTATATTTAGTTCAAGTCTCTCGCATTTATGTCACACCTTCTATGTGTAGACCACACCTCCTATATTTAAACCACACCCCCCTACACTCATTTATTTCACCTTCTACTTTAGGACACATATACATATAGACCACACCTCCCACATGTAAGCCACACCTCTTATATTTAGATCATACCTTCATTAATGACTTGCCTTACATTTAGACCACACCTTCTACCTTAGGCCACACCTTCCATATTTAGACCACATCACCAACATTTAGGACATGCCACATTTCTTGGTCACTCCCCTACCATTAGGCCACACCTTCTATATATAGACCACAGCTCCTATATTTAGGCCACACCTTCTACATTTTAACCACACCTCCAATATTTGGACCCCACCTCCTAAATTTATGTAATGTATTACATTTACACCACAATGTCTACCTTAGGCCACACCTTCTTATATTCAGACCACATCACCAACATTTAGGACATGCTTCTTACATTCTTAAGCTACACTTAAAGGTAGAACTAACTTAAAGGTATACTTAGACCACACCTACTATCTTTAGACCACCCCTTCCATAATTAAACCACAACACTAACATTTAGACCACATTCAGATATTTATGACACGTCTTACATCTCGACCACATCTTTTTCCTTAGACCACACCTTCCATTTTAGACCACACCTCCTACATTTAGGACATGTCTCACATTTATGTCACCCCTCCTATCATTAGGGCACATCTTCTATGGTTATACCACATCACAATCTTTAGGCCACACCTTCCAAATTTAAACCACACCTCCAATATTCAGACCCCACCTCTTACATTTATGACACGTCTTATATTTAGAACGCACCTTCCATATTTAGACCACACCCCCAACATTTAGGACATGCCTCTTATATTTGTCACACCTCCTACCTTTAGGCCACACCTTCTGTACTTAGACCACACCTCCTAATTTAGGCCACACCTTCCATATTTAGACCACAACTCCTACATTTATGAAACATCTTACAATTAGACCACTCTTCCTATCTGTAGGCCACACATTCCATATTTATCTCCTACGTTTAGGACATGCCTCTTATATTTATGTCACACCTCCTATATTTAGGCAACACATTCTGAATGTAGTCCTCACCTCCTGCTGAGGAGAAAACAGATGTGGAAACTTAAAGATGCAAAAGAAAGACAGACAGGCAAAGAGACAGACAGACAAATGCACTATGAGCTAGAGAGGCAGACAGTGAGAGACAGATATACAGATTGATACACACTGAAGTTGAGACAGAAACATAAAGGGTTAGACAGAGAATGTGGGAGAAAGGGATAAAGAGAGGGGCTCAGAGAAAAGGAAAGACTGAGAGAAAGAGGTTAACACAACAGTTAATAGAGAAACAGATTGCTAGAGAGGCTTTTAAAAACAAACACAGAGGGAAGGATAGATAGGGAGTTAGAGAGAGAGAGAAAGAGAGAGAGAGAGAGAGAGAGAGTTGATGGAGGGAACATAAGTGAAAACCCGAGACACTCATCATGGATTAATCGAAAGCGACACCGCAGATCGATAGTCATAATGAAATCCAATTAATCTCACACCTGCTTTTAAACATAATGCAGCTTTAACTCAAGGACACATACTCACTTACACACACACACACTCCCACATACACTCATGAGCTCACATACACACACACACACACACACACACACACACACACACACACACACACACACACACACACACACACACACAC
>JAOUQZ010000024.1:1681425-1699552 GCA_028564935.1 Neosilurus hyrtlii
GGATAAAAAAAGGAAAAGATCAAAATAAAGAAGAAAAATGGCAAAAGAAGGAGAAAGGATGCATCTCTCTCTCTGTATCAGTATCTTAATTTCCGTCTCTCTCTCTGAGAGTGTATCTGACTGTGTGTGTGTTTGTTTCAGGTGGGTGACCTTCCCGATGCAGATATTAAACCTCCGGAGAACGTGTTGTTTGTGTGTAAGCTGAACCCAGTCACAACTGACGAGGACCTGGAGATCATCTTCTCTCGCTTTGGTCCAATCCAATGGTGCGAGAGTGTAGCTTCATCATTGTCAATAAACAGATATAAACACACTTTGCAGAATTTTGCTGAATTCTAATTTTTTATAGAGTCATTAGATTTAAAATAAAAACAGCTTATTTCTGAATGTGGTTAAACCGAAAAGGGGAGGAGACAAAGAGGAAAGATTTATAAGTGTCCTTTTTTTAATTTTATTTTTTGGTACGCAGCTGTGAGATCATCAGGGACTGGAAGTCGGGCGAGTCTCTGTGCTACGCCTTCATTGAGTTCGAGAAGGTTCGTGTTCAGTTATCAAAGTGTCAGAAATAATAAATCTGCCTGAGGTACAAAAAATACTCTGTACTTTGTTAGTGCTGGTAGTTTTGGAACGCTTGGATTGCATGTCACGTGTTTAGTTTCCCTGTAGAGTTGGAATGAATTGGAGTATTGGATTTGTGATAGTGACTTAATCTGAAATGTCACGGTGTGCACACACTGCAGGTGGAGGACTGCGAGAAAGCGTACTTTAAGATGGACAATGTGCTGATTGATGACCGACGCATCCACGTGGACTTCAGTCAGTCTGTGTCCAAGATCAAATGGAAGGGGAAAAGTAAGTGTGTTGTGGTGGGGGTGATGTCACTATCGAACTATAATGACTGGCTGATGTATGGTAGATAATTTAACAGTCTGGCTTTTGATTATAATAATCTGTGTACTTAAAATGTGTTGTAGATGGGAAGTACACTAAAGATGATTTCAAGGCCTATGAGAAAGATCTGGATAACCGATCCAAACTGGCTCTGAAAGACAAAATCAAGCCCAAGCAGGAGTATCCTTTCAGTTTTTTTTTATAGTTGAATAATTATAATTGTTATTATTATTCACTAAATGTGTTTATACAACCGGTAGAACTCTGTGTTCCTGCACGACCTGAGTTTGTTTTGCTTAACCATCTCTCAAAAAGTTCTCGTTACGATCTTCTTCTGGATGACGGAGAGGCTGGCGATGCGGGGCGGAGGGAAGACAGGAAGCAGCGAGAGAAGAGGCGGCAGTCGGCCGACGAAGACGACAGGAAGCCGAAGAAGTCAAAGGTGTGTAATAATGAAAAGGTTTATTCTAATTCGGCTCCAAATTTAGCAGAGCACCTGAAGCTCTTCAGCAGGTTTCATCCAAAAAAAAACATTTTATCTAGAGCACGACTGAGAAACTCAAAGCCTGTGGGACAATTCTGGCCTGCCAACTCATTTGATGTGGCTCGCAAGTGATTTCTAAGTATATGATTGTCCCAACATTTATCACAACTGTGTGTACTGTGATATTTGAGTTCAATTTTGTGTTTCCGGGCTCCTTAATGCCCACAGCTGTCAAACAGGCTAAACTAGGTCAAGTCAGGTCACGTGGTATGGGAAACATCACACACCGGACTCACGCAGAAGGGTAATCATGTCCAGTATGACTGAAAACCTCCTCACTCATGAAGAAAAGGGAAAAATGGAGACATGCTCAATGGCATTTTGTAGCAAATACACCAAGGATGGAGTAAACATGCATAAAGTTCTCACGAGAAGACTGGATCCCTGTGGAGATACTTGTTCCCTGAATAACAGGGAACCCACTCCGAGAAGACTCGATTCACTGATTCATATATACATACTGTGTGTGTGTGTATGTATATATATATATATATATATATATATATATATATATATATACACACACACACACACAACACAGTGGTGCTACATGATGTATTTACTATGTTGCTATGTGTATAATTATTTTACATAATATGGGGTTGAAATCTGATCACAGACAATGCTCACCATGTGGTGTTTCCGATCGTTTATCAGTGTCGGGTTCACTGACATCGCTCCAAATGTCGTCAAACTGACGAAGACTCAGAGGCTGCATGTTGTAAACAATTCTACGTGACCCGTTTGTGACACATATCACATAACCACGCCAAGATCAATTTGTTGCTTTTTGGAGGGTTGCTTGCTGCTCGCTGGTTTTATTTCTTTATCTACACACTTTCTTCTAAAGATTACAACATGCCTAGCAGGTAAAATTTAACATATTTAAGCATGCTCATGTCCTACGTAAGACTCGACCTTTAAAGAGGACAAATCATAAATCATTTTGCCGTGCAGGTTTCATGGTTGCCCTTTTTGAAGTAGAGTTCAAGAGGCCCTTGATGACCTCAAATTATAGTGATGTGGACCCTCTGTAAAAATGAGATTCTCACCCCTGATCTAGAGTTAAGAAATGGAAACATAATGAGTTTAACACCAACACAATTTTTTTTGTCCCCCCCCCACTGCATTTTGGCTTTAGGAATCGGAGCAGAGCTGGAGAGAGAAGAAAGAGAGCAAGCAACGATCACGCTCACGATCCAGAGACCGACAGAAAGACAGACGAAGGGAGAAGGACAAGGACCGGGACAGTCACCATAAACATGCTAAGCACAAGCAGAAAAGCCACAAACGTGATCGTAGCTGCAGCCCAAAGAGGTCAAAGGACAAAGAACGCAGCAGACATCGCTGATACCGAATTTTTCTTTTTTTTTTTGCAACACACCAATACGGACACTGTATATCGTCTGTATTCAGGTAATGAATGCTTGGGTACTTAAACACAATTCCTCTTAGATTTCATTTCAAAGCCTCTGTACCTTCATGTGGAGATGAGATTCATTCCCTCCAGGGTGTAATTTAATCTTTTCATTATCATTATACTAATGTAAAACATTTTAAAGAACTGCATATATCAGTTTTCAGGTGTTTTTGTGTTTGTTGCCCTACAATAGTCTGGTAAACTGTTCAGGGTTGTACCCTGTCTTTAACCAGTGTTGAAGACCAGGCTAAGATAGGCACAGCCTCCCCATGACCCTAGTGGGGATTAAGTAGTTTGACAAATTAATGAACACACACCTCTGGATAAAAGGTGAGAGACAGAAAGAAAAGAGTTGTGTAATGTGTATGAGAAGTAGTAAGACAATCTCTCATATTACAGTAACAGGACAATTAAAAATAAAAACCATTTCACACAGCAGGTAGACGACATTTATTTATTTGTATTTAATGCATCAAGCTCATAGTACAGATATTTAGCACATCTTGATCAACCAAAGAAATGGCAAGAGAATCAGAATAGCAAAGTTTCCCTTTCCCTCCCCCTCAACATCCACAGTGCAGTCATGCCTCCTTTATGTGCAGAGGGGAGAAATAACTCACCCCTGATCTAATTCATCCACAGACACTGTAGAATCAAGTGAAGGGGGAAAAATATTCTGTGGAAAAAGTGGGGGGAAAGGCAGTTGGTCCACATAATTTATAGAAAAAAGTACAAAAATATGGAAAGTTTATTTAAAAAAAAAAAAAAAGGTTGTAAACTATGTTGGTGGGAGTTAAGAAAAATAATTAGCCAGAATTAGACTCTCAATTCCTTTTAAAAAGTGGTCCAATTAGATTAGTCTCCTCAGCTGGGAAAGGTTTTAAACTAGAGAGCCCATGAGGCTACTTGAGAGATCGGGAGGAGCATAGATGTTGCAGTATACCGGTCATTGTATGAAATATCTGAGGCTTAATCTTGCTCATAGAGCCCCATGTACGCATGACATTTAAAACATACATAAAACTGAAGATTACTCAAATTTGAGTGAAAATTAACCTCTAATTAAAATTGCATATCCAGCAGTTCTCAGAGTTACAGAACAGGTGGAGATCTCTCCTGAAACATCGTCTGCTTTCCGTTTGTCAGCAGTGCGAGACATTCACACTCTCTGGCTGGAGAGGCGTCATGAATTGTACTGGTGTCCCAAACGGGGGAACTAAAGTCCTCAAACTAACAAACATCTTAGGTGAAAGTCATGTGGACAGAGCGGTGATCATTTCCGATAAGAGTACGAATCCCTGAACTGGGAGGATGACGGACACATGGAGCTGATTTACCATGAAATTCAACGCCGATGATCATGTGTCAGAACGGAAATTCGTTCAGTTCATTAATTCATTATAATGCAAGTGAAATGCTGGTTGTTCCAGTACATTCACAGCATTTAGCAGACACTCCTATCCAGAGCGACTTACAATTATAACTTTTTTTTTATACAACTGAGCAATTGAGGGTTAAGGGCCTTGCTCAAGGGCCCAACAGTGGTGATAGTGGGGACTGAACTGCTGACCTTCGAATCAGTAAACCATCACCTTAACCACTAAGCCACCCACTGCCCATGTAGTGAGGACACTGTGGGAAAGGTATTTAATTGGAGAACACGAGTCAAAAGAAAAAGTGGACACGTGGAGGACGTAATGCACATGGAGCACATTATTCACAAGCAGCACATAGAGGAGGCACTGCAGTCACATTGCTAATTAGTTCATAGTCTGAAAAAAAAAAAAGCTGCAGCAATATCTGTATAAATAAAAAGACAGCAGTTGATGCAGCTATTAACGTGTGGAATGATCCAGAAAACCCTGACATGCTCAGATCCATGCATGTTTATTGTGTGCACTTATGGTTATGTTTTGTTCTGGAATTGGAATGGAGGGGACAGTCACCATGCTGACCAGCTGAAGGGCTGCAGGGGTCCTGAACAATAAGGAAAAATAAACATCCAAGCATCCGTGATATTCACGGGATGGTTCTACAAATCACTGCCTTATTCAGTTGATCATTTAAAAAAAAAAAAAAAAAAACAGACAAACTGCTGTTATTTTTAATATTAGTGCTTCAACAAGATGCTTTGGTGCTTATTTTAAAGTGCAATCTTTATTGTGGACTTCTTCCCCGCCCCACCAAAGGCCAGTTTGATTGTTTGAGTCTACGGGTTTAATAGACATGTGTATATTTATGATTTAATTAATTTTTAGTGCTGCAATAAAAAAGGATTTCTATACATATTTATTCATTAGATTATCTTATCTATTAGATATATATTAATTCATGCTTTGCTCGAAATTTGAAATCCAACATGGCACTTGACAAAGATCTGAGCATGCCAGGGTCCCTGCTTAGTGGGCACGGAAACCCTGTCTGTGGAGGATGAGGGGGGACACTTGCAAAAAGGGGAGGCTCCTCAACTCTTCATGCACTTCAAGATCACGGCAAGAGTGAGCTAGAATATCTACACAGACACGACAAGAGCTTACATGCAACATATCTACGGATCGGGTATGAGGACTTTTACAGGATAAACTCGCGATACAGCTACGGTAATGGAACTCGGTACAACAGCAGGAGAGCCTCGGCACACCCGCTGCTTTCTTTCTGCGCCTTCTCATCTTTAGCTTTGCTGGCTCTGCTGTGGCTTCTTGGCATAACTGGTAAAGACGAAGTTGTAGTCGTTGAAGTGGGCCAGCTGGCGATCCAGGCGCCTGTAGCCTTCGAGTTTCTGCGGAGATGAGAACACGCTGCGACACTTGGAGCTCTGTTACGGGGAGACGGAAATGATTTCACATTAGCCACATTACTTTATTAATGGCAAGCCTTCTATTCTAGCAATTACGCTACTGTTACATGCACAATTGTAGCCAACAAGCTTAGTCTATATTGACGACTATGTGAAATCTAATTAGAGGGGCCCTTCAGGGTGCAAGGTACCTCCGCCTGGCACAGATGGATTATGGTGACAAGTTATAACTTGGCATAGTTATAATAATGAAACATCTCCGCCAGTCAGCATCTGGTCAACTTTCACACAGTATTTGCACTTAATGCCCTTAATAAATCCCCCACCACCACCACCATGAACCCATGCAGAGTTTAGGGTTGTTACTTGTACCACACTCTACTCAAAATCCATTGTAACTTGGGTAACAAAACACCACCGATGAAAACACCCTGACGGAGGTAAAACTGGCTACGGCGCACATAAGGTTGTTCACTTACCTGATTAACAAAAAGCGTAGTCACAAATTTCCCTGGCTTAAAGACATCCACGACTTTCTGAACGAGGTCATCGTATGATGTCTGAGAGAGGTTGGTTTCGAAACTAACGTACGAGAACTCTGGCTCAGGGGTGATGTGAATCGTCCAGTAAGTTCCCTGTAGAACACCAGAATTACAAAATCAGTCCAACGTCGTAAATGTTATACTGTAGGTTATGATAGTTGTACAACATTGTCCCCTGGTGGTTGTTTAACATTAAATGCATTTAATTATCAAGTACTCATGAAAGTTTGACTGAAATCAAGCTGAAAACCAACATGTGCTACATACATCCGTTTTCATTCCATTCATGGAGTATCCACAAGGGTTGAACATTGTGGCGTCAATCACAGAACCTGGAATCAGGTCACGAATTCCACTCATCTGGAGAGGGGGGGGGAGAAAAGAAAAGGGCGGAAAACCCCACAGGTTACATGCTGCTACTCATGTTCTTACACATCATACTTGAATCACAGGGTGTTTCGACCAAGGATATTAAATAATATACTCATTTTACTGGAATGGTGCAGTCTGACTGGCCTGCTAGCTGTGGGTTAAAAATAGTTATTCAGAGGGGATAATGCTTTAATCAAAAAAAATCAGTACCAGTTTGTTTGTCACGGTCACTTGGACTCGATATGACTCCATGCTTGAAAACTAAAAATGAAAATATGGGGGCCGGTGGTGTAGTGGCTGGGCTCATGTTCAAGAGGTTGTGGGTTTGAATCCCACCCTACACCCCGGGAAAGGTCTTAGCTACAAGCACAAGGTGCCTCTGTCCACCCAGCAGTATAAAATGGGTACCAGTATATACACACCAACACCTCTACAGAGGACCGCTTGCTATCATTTCTGAATGAGAATGCTGAACAATCCAAACCATCTCATTTTAGTTAGCTTTTCTTGTGTTTACCGTAGTATACAATAAATCACCTCTACGAAGCTTGTGTGTCTGAAGGAGTTGTGTATATATTAGTGTATACACTATTAACATAACAGTATATACTAAAGCACTGAGTATATAAAGTATTAACCTGCTCCTTAATATTCGCCCCCAATCAATCAAGCTCTTAATTCAGTAATCTTTATAACAAAACTTACACGAGTGACATCATTAGCGGAAACACCGTCTTTTACGTAGAACTGGTCCATCACGTCTGGGTCGAGATCGCTCATCAGAACCTCCAGCGTCTGGTCCGCCTGCTTGTTCTCCCAGTACTCTGGCAGCTCCAGAGTGAACAAGTACCTGAGGAAATGCATAAAAATAAAATCAGGAACATCTCCAACCTCTGAATATAAAAATAAATAAATAAATAAAAAGAACGAATAATATTGTAAATAGCGTACCAGCAGTCAGAGTTCAGACGTCCCATACAGTATGCTGCTCCGTCTGTGGGAACAAACGAAAACACCACATCAGCGCATGACACCAGAGCTCGGAAAAACTACACCACCTCACCATCAAAGGATTCATACCAGGGTTAATATGGATAACTAAAACTAACAGTGAAAATTCCTAAAAAGCAAAATAAAATTATAATCATAAAATTAAATAGAATTGGAGGTAAAATCAGTTTGTGTGTCCCGATTTGCACCGTGGCTGAAAACACTGAGGCTAAAAAAAAGTAACAGACTAATTCCAGAAGGTGGCAGTAATGCGCATTTTAAAAAAATAAATAAAACATCGTCTTAATATTAGAGCTAAAAACTACTTCTCGTCAACCTCCTGTAAAACCTGCTCTCCATTTTTGGTCAAAATATGATTATGCACGAATATAAATGAAGATAATTCCAACACTTTAAAAATACTGCAGCGGTGGTAAAGCGTACTTGGGAAGATCTGGCTGAGAAATCCCACTTCCTCTTCAAAGTTGCGGTGGGGGAACTCCTGATGGGCGGGCTTCGTGAAGTTCTTACGAGAGTAGAAGAAATTCTAAACGGGATGCAAAAAAGGGGGGGGGGTGTTTTTAAAAGAATGGCTTTGCAACCTCATTATGGTGAATTTGGTTTAAAATTAAAAACCAGTGTTTTTGGTACAGTATTACAGACTAATATTACAGCAACGCGGCAGCTTTGCACCCTCACGCCTCTCTGTCCGTGTGTCTCACCTCGATGGCGTCAAAGCCGCAGTACTCGCGTGCCAGCTCCAGCAGGGGCACCAGCGCTTGCAGTAAGAGGGTGGTTCCGCATGTTTTCAAAATGAAACGTCTCTTGGAGACAAACATGCTACTCTCGCTGTGGGGGGGACGGACGACACAGAGACAGACAAACAGATTGACTTAATTTCAAAAATTAAATACAGGTCTCTCACAGTGCCTCGATGATTCTGCTTTCGCCGAGTGGTCACTGGTTGACTTAAGACATGATTAGGGATATTCTATGATGTTCTATGCAACAGCAACGGGAAAAATACAACACAGCCAACTCCCTGTGAACACGTGCTGGCTGTAACGTGCCAGAAGACACTTAATACATTAGTTTAAGCCATTTTTCATTACATTAATATACAGATTTAGGCAGTGTGTAAAAGCGGAGCTCCCATATGATTTCTTACATTAAGTTTTTGGTGGGAACACCATGTGTATCCTACATCTATCACGATTCATTCATTTTAATAACTTGCTTATAGAAGAGACTAAAAGTGACGGAACCAAACACGCAATCTTAGTCTCGACATGTAAAGTTCACCATTCAGAAACCGTAGTCTTAGAAAGCATTTCAATAGCACTCACGATAACTAAATATCATCAGTTGTTCGTTTAATTCACACCAACAACGTCACATCACGTGACCTGACTATTATACGCCTCTTGTTCTCTATATTACTCTTTCCCTGAAACATTCTTGCGTTTTTTTTTTAAAATATAAAAATCTTCATTTTTTTTTCTGTGTGTAAATTTAGATTAATCCCCCTTGTCTATTTTTTTATATTTTATCTGCCCATTTTCCAAACTTGTTTTGAGTTACACGTATTTACAGTAGACGTGTCGCTACGCCTGACATCACATACGCACGGAACACTCTTCAGACCAAGCGTGCGCATTTTGGGGTGCATTTTCTTGAGCAAATTGTGTAAAATTGAGCAAGACTAGTGACAAGAGCATCAGAATAATACCACAGACAAACAATTAGAATTATTTTTAGCATCACTACTGCCTGATAAATTACTTTCATAGAATAACACAGGCTTCCCATGTGTACACGTATACGTACACCGGAGGGTTTATAACGTTCCAAAACCAACTCGATGGTTAGACACTTTCCTCATCAATGGTGCACCGCTTGTCAAGATATTAAGTTCATAGTGTTTTTAATTCTTAATATATATTCAGATGAATTAAATATAGGTTCACCATTCAATTTTACCATTCAGTAAAAACCAATTCTAGAGTAACAGCAAACTATAAAAACACATGACTTAACACTGCACTCCACCACACGTACATTTGTCAGTACCTGTGCAAAAATTCTAAATACTAAAAGACTAGTCAATGCCAAAGGTTCACAGAAACTGCTCGTACATGACGTTTACCAACACATCTGATGTTAAATTAAACATGGTTCTTTCTTGAGGCCCAAAGTTTTGCTATAAACAATATTTTAAATGTATATCTTAAAGAACAATTATTATTAAATACTTTAAGCCAATGTATAACTTTATAATAAAGTAACGTTATTAGATTTAAAAAAGAGGAGAGGCGGGGCCCACCTGAGTATATAAGCTTCCTGCTTGTCAGTCTTTGTCACACTTATGATCAAACAATGCACATTCTCCAGAAGTTTGTCCCACTCAAACCTGAAAAATACAAAAAACAATGTGGCATGTTAACGCATCTCAAACAGAAGCCGAGTCGTTTTCTCAACCCGTAGCGCAGCCTTCTATTAATGCACCGGTTCTGATACTGTTTCCATAGCAACAGCTCAGTCACAGAGACATGTACAGCAGTGATCGGTTTATTAGCTGTGTGTAATACAGAGACAGACGTGTGTAATCCCTGAGGTCGGGGGTGTGTGTGTTTTGTTTAATGTAACGAGTCTGCAGTGTGAGCATTACTTACTACAAGTCACATTACCCTCACCAAGAGGTGTGACTGGGACCAGGATAAATTGAAAATGAATGGACGGATGTCCACAAAATTTGTGTCGAACATGGATAAAAAAAACTAATAACACTTTGGGTGTAATCAGGATCCAGGGCTGTTTATGGATTTATTAAAGTGAAATAACTCTCGTTACACATTATTATATGTACATTTTCATTATGAGGTGGTTTTACTTAGTTTCGTAGTTACAACCTGTTAGAAACCTTTTGATAGTTTGCATTTAGCCAGTTTGTTAAGGTTGCTGTTTTACTCTCGAGTCAGAAATCACGATAAGAATATGATGTGAATTCCCAGTACAGGTAAAACAAGTTAACAGCAATAATATACAGCTATTAAACTAACAAATCAGATATAAACTAGTGAACTTCTGAATAAAATAAAACTAGGCACAGATCTAAAAATCAAACACTTCCGTTAACATTCAAGAATCAGACAGTACATATAAAAAGAAAATACAGCACCATATAATCATGAGACTTTTCACATTGGTGTCACTCCCTGTATACAGGCCTTCTGTTCATTTTATTTTCCATATGAAAAAAGGTTGCTGAATCAAACTTTGCATGCAAGCTTTTATTAGGTTTGGGTTCAAAAATCACAACAGGCCACAAGGGGGCACCATATTTGTACATGTTTTTAAAAAATTAAATAAATAAAAATTGTGCTACCTTGGTGGAGGTCTGCACCCCAAATACATTTCTAGTTTCCTCAAGTAACACGCATACAGGAAAATAAACTAGTGTGATGTGTTAGAGGAAGAATTTATAACTGGGTGACGTTCCAGCTTCAGGAAATGAATAACTCGCACGAATGTGCCACATCCCTACACACGTTCCCTCACAAATTAATATTTAAATCGTTTACAATCCTGCGGCGAGATCTGAGGGCGTGTCTGTCCACCCGTCCCCACCCTTTACATAAAGTGCCTACATGCAAACATCTTCCCTCAGTGACTAACAATCCCGTGTGGTGATTGGAGTAACAGGTTAAATATTTGCAGTGTGGGTAGACGCTAGTGAGGAGTGTTTATGACTAACTGCATATAGTATGGCATGTGTGCGCGCACACGCGTGCGTGTTGTAATGAATATTTAATTAGTGAGTGATTACTGAATATGGCTCTCACACAATGAGAAATGTCCTCATCCTTAACCGTCAGAATTCGGAGAAGTAGTGCCCTGGGCCATGGTATTTTAGGACTCTGCAACTCAACTCCCGCCTCACCTGCTCCTGTACAACTGCCTCAGGGCTATTTTAGGACGAATAACGGTGCTGGCTTTAGCACAACGACGTGTGTGCATGTGAGTGGGAGAGAGAAACAGCTTAGCACTTTACAAGATAAACAAAGCCAACCCAACCTTCGTTTTAGTTTGCGAAGTTACTCAAGCTAGTTATTCATAGCACAACCCGGTGGGGGAGGAGGTTCCACGCTATATTACACAAACTCAACAAAAAGAAAGAAAAACTAACATTTTTAAACAAGGATGAGGAAAAAGAACACAAGGGGAGGGGGGGGGGGGGGGGCCCTCAACCCCCCGAACACTCCCCCTTTCATATTTAGGCAAAACTAAAATTGCTACACCACTAAAACCTCCCAAATCTTTATTATTGATTAAGTTTAAACAAACTGCTGGTCAGAAACATAGTAACAAATTTTAGAACTTAAATTTTTATCTTCACAATTCAGAATTTTGGATTAAAAATGGTTAAACCTCTTAAGTTCTGGAACCCTTCCAGAAGAGATGTAGTGTTTAACGTCTCGAAGAACAAGGCAGGAACTAAAAACCAGCAAATGCTGCATGTTGCTAACAACAACAACATTCTCTACACATGTTTAATTCAAACTATAATTTTAATTATTTATTATAAAATAGAACCCTGACATAACTGAAAACATAACTTTAAATTAGCCTTACTTCCCTGGTATACATTTTGTGTTACAAATAACTGAACCCAAGAATTTACTAAATAAATACAAATTTAAATCAGACATCACTAAAAAGTTGGTGTGCCTTTTATTTGTTCCTCTCAAACAACTAAACTTCCGAACACTACAACCTACAATCTCGCTGTTCTGCACGGTGAAGAGGTTTCTCTCTCTCGCGCACACACGGTGTAGATTTGTGAATCAGACGCCCTTGTGGACTTATTTGGCCATTGGCTGAGTTCCAGCACCTATGATCCGCTTCCCAGTACCTCGGCGATGGTTTAATCCTTCCTAACTGTAAGCTAACACCACTCGTCATTCACACTGACCTCCTGCGAAACCGTAGCCACAGTTATCAGGTTCCCACATCGTTCTTGGGATTTACAACGCAAGAGATAAGGAAAGAAGGAAACCAAAAAACATTATAATTAAAAAAATTAAATAAAGGGGGTAATTTCTAGTACAAGCGAACATACATTCAGCAGTGTTTTTTTTAATGAATTACTTATCACGGTATCCTTTCCCTGAATCAAAAGTAAACATGAGCTTCATCAAGATACGTAGAAGGACAAAGTACACACGTGGCTTTTTTGAAAGAGTAGTGACGATGTCACATCCACTATAGTGACTATATATCCACTATGTTCCAAAATCCAGACGAAAGACGAACCTCAGGTCATTGCTGGGCGTGAGAAGGGTTTATATCAACAAAAAAAAACAAAAGAAATCCGATGAGAACGTCATGTCTGTAACTTGCACAAAAATGAATAAATAAAAAGAAACAAAATTAAATAAAAAATGCAGCATGTGCAGGTTACAACTTGATTCTCGCCTTCTTTCCATCACCTCTCTCAATCTGCACAGTGGTTGCCGGACCTCTTTAAAGATGAAGATTAGACTCATTCCAGCAGGTGGCAGTAAACTCAACAAAATCTTTAGAACTAGACTCTCTCTCAAAAGGAATTACACCTAATTAACTTGTGCACTTTGTTTAAAATTTAAACCAATTATTTTAAAACTACTACATTTATATATACTATATATATAAAACTGGTCAGGAATTTTTCCAACAACAGAGCTGAATACCTGAGTGCTTCGTCTTCCAGCTACACGAGGAAAGATTTCCGGAGGAGACCCTGCGTTTCGCAACATACCTGACTTGACTCGCCCACACATTTCACCCCAATACCACCAGCGTCACATGACATCTGATTGTGTTCTTACTGAGTTCCGGGGGTCCCCTTAGCTTGTGAAACCGTGACGCGGTGGTGCACAAGCTAACACTGCCACCGCAAGAAGGTCCTGGGTTCGGGTCCCGGGCATTTGCGTGCGCGTTCTCCTTGTGCTTGCGCGAGTATCCTACGAGGTGGTCCTGTATATAATTACTCACAACAAGATTTAAGTAAACAATAAACAGTATGCTGCTCATCAGCGCTCTTATGTTCAGTGTAGCAATCGTTCCTTGGGCAGTTTGATATTTCAGCCGTTCAGTGACTTCCCCTCACTGAGCCAATAACAACGTCACTACAACTGACATCAGTCACAACTTCAGTATGTTCAGTGGAAAACTACAATTCCTTCATTACTCAGGATAACATGCTGTGACTAACCTGCTGCCCCAAATGAGTTTTAAACACAAGCTGCAGTGTAACAAGTTGTTAGATGCACGCTGGACGCTTAAGATGTTTTGCACAGTCTAGCACCTCAAACACTACAAGCGGTTTACAATTCCATTCAAGTAATAATTAGCTATGACTTTCATTCATTCATTCATCTTCTGAACCGCTTATTCCTACTTAGGGTCGCTTAATATGGAAATTACATTAAACCAGCCAAAACATGCATTCATTCATTTTCTGAACTGCTTAATCCTCAACCACCTGAGCCGACTCTGAGCGGGGGGCAGAGTACACCCTGGACAGCTCGCCAGGCCATCAAGGGCAGAAACACACTGACGACTATGCAGCCTACACTTTACGGAAGTCACAGCCAAAACAATACAGTATAATAGATACAGCAAGAAATAAGTGATTTTTATTTAATTTATATATATATATATATATATATATATATATATATATATATATCTCTCTCTCTCTCTCTAGAGAGAGAGGGCGAGAGAGAGGGCGAGAGTTTTGTTTTTTAATTTGAATAGATGAGGTAGGACGAGCCTACTGGCTCATCACGACCGGAGCTTATCCCGATCCCGGTTTCCATAGCGTGAAGTGACTAGGAGTTCAGCTCCTCCTGGATAGGATGCTAGTCCATAGCAGGTTAACTTCCCAGTATTTTTGTTACAAATGGTTCCCATTTATACTGCTGGGTGGACAGAGGCACACTTGGTGGTTAAGACTACCCTACACAGTGGTTGAATAATAAATCTTACTATTATTACTAAAAAAATACATTAAAACCCTTTTTCACTGTTGATCTAACATTTTATTATTTTATTCTAAATACTTTAAATATTTTCATAGCTGATGATTACCTCAAAACAGGATTAAATTCAAATGGAAAGGTTCACAACCAAAATATCACTATTCACATCATGCATCAAAAAGATCGTAGAGAACCGTGATCAATAAACTTCGTTACGCATCATCCCATCCCTGAACAAAACAAATAGGGTACACAGGACACATGAACGTGACTCCGCCTACAAGATGAAGATTCACAAGTTTAACATTAAAGACAAGCGTCTTCATCTCCAAACCAAATCTGATAGCATCAGGTTACAGCTATACGTCTGTAGTATGACGACATGTCACATGACCAGACGTCTAGTGCAACAGCAGTACGCATTGTTTACATACCTGCTCGAGTATGTTCGGTATGCATTGTATAGAGAGAACGTTAGAGCTAAAACATGGCCATCAATGTCACGTACACTGCACCGCTTGATAAACATCTCTAAACGTTCTGCCGTCAGCTTGGTTGAAAATGCCACAAGGTTTTGCACCACCGACTATTTTGTATACATGTATACGAACACAATAATAATTAACAGCCTTAACATGCACCAAGTACGCAATGATGCAGCTAAAACTCACTCGTGTGAAACTAATCCCGCCTGAGTAAGGCTTTTGGATGAGATGCAGCATTTCAAATAAGAATGTGGGAAAACTTTGTGGATGGGACGTCCCAGGGTGGTATCACCCCTCTTTCTCTGTGTGTGTGTGTGTGTGTGTGTATATATAGGGTGATGACGTCACAGGCGGTGTAGGTCAACCAGTACATGACAGGGGCACAGAGTGTCTGGGAAGAGCATCACTAAGTGGTTTATCCAGTTGCCTGGGACATCTCACACTAACCTGCCATGCTCGGAATTATACGCGTTTATCCTCATGATCACGTGACTAAACATTAATAAACTCTGAAAATGAAGCCCCCCCCCAAAAAAAATTCCCTAAACTTTAATAGTATTTTAATCTTAATAATAAAAGCAATTATCAAATACGACACGGATCATTTTGGGACTGTACTGCAGACTGAAAGCACTGTTCATTTAATTTATTAAATATTATTTAATTGCATTCATTTAATTTATTATTATTATTATTATTAGTATCATCAGTGACTGACGCGCGCTCGCGCTGCATTGCAGTGCGCTGTAAATCGCGCGCGCGTGTGACAGCTCGAGCTTTTCTGGAACCCAGCCAAGGCCAGGCGCGCGCGTACAGGAGCCGTCACGTGCTCAGGCTTCTCACAAAACACCAAACCGGCCAGAAAACACCAAACACTGGAAATTACATTAAAAATATTAAAATATTCACAACAGCTGCAACAATCGGCCCCGACGATATCCGACTTAGTGTTACACAGGCTTTATTTACGAAACTACGTCATTTTTCCCCATCTCATGCTAACACCGCTAGCTAGCACGCGCCAGCCACTATTAACGTTCCTGCAAACACTTTCACGACATAATATATAATTATAAAAAAAAAAATAGACAAACACCCGTGCTTTAACACACCCGCATGAGTGGAATATTTAGCTCGTTTTAATTAATCCTATGAAAGATATTTCTTTAATTCCTCGTCAACAAAATGGGGCTGTGACGAATCAGTCAGAGAGAGAAAAAAAGATTGGTGCGAGTGAGGGAGAGAGATTAACGTATAGATATCACGTCAACAAAACAAAAAGATCACAATTTACATGGCTTCATCATTAAAATATCCCCCCAAACGTCCATAATAACCCATTTTAAAGACCTGAGATGTAGTAATTTGTTTAAAGCTTCGGTCACGCCATGAAATGAATGACTAAGAGGTGGAGGAAGGGTGTGTGAGAGAGATACTCGGCAAACATAGCAACCAGGTCCCACTTCAGGCATTTTAATAGTCGGAAATGCATTTTATAACCAGAAATAACCGAATTGTTCACATTACAACGTTATGCCACTTCGATAAAAAATCTTAAAATTGTTGAAAATACGCAAGGATTCTTAGTAAATGGGGGAAAAAGACCCTTGTGTTCCAATCCCAGCCTCGCTCCCTATACATGTGCACTACGCAGCCTTCAGACCTACGTGTCCCTGATGTCTATCTAGCGCCCAACTTAGCCTACAACATGATTTGGGACTCGGACTCAGAGAGGGTTTGCCTTTACATATTTTTTTTCACTGACCTCGGGATGCTTCGTAGGTCCCCGGTACCTTTGCTTTCGTCCTGCCGGGAGAACCAAACCTCCAGTAACTTCTCGGTCCCCTCGAAGAAATGCGCACCGTTCTCTTCCATCGTGACACAACAAACAGACAGAAATCAAAAAATATATTTTTTGATTCCACCTCCCAAATCAAGTCCGTTGCCTTTTACAAGCTTAATATGTTACAGTCCTTGAGTCTTGGGCCCTGGTGTTATATCTCTTAGTTGGGTGATGTCTTTTAGTAACGTCTTTTCACTGACTTTTCCCCTTTTACAGAGAATAACCGTGAGCGAGTGCTAGCTAATATCGCCGGCCATACTGTGTAAAGCACTGGTTCCGCGCTGGGTTCAGCCTTTTATACTGCACGCGCTCTTCCCAGACTTCAACTTCAACCAATCAGAATCCAGGAATTGAAATCCAGCACCCGCCTCTTGCGTCTTTTTATTGGGTGAAAACAAGGCCCGTACGTCATAAAGTAGAGAGCCAATCGTTATTGAGGTCCGACTGCTATAAACTTTGGATTGCCTTTCTCTGTTGTCAATAAAGTGAACAGTTGCATAATCCGGGTCGAGGTAGATGGGTTTTGTTTTGTGTTGATGGTATTGGTATGGACACCCGTTTGGTCAAAAATTCATTTGAAAAACCATATCATGAAATAGTATCTTAATCACTTAATCCTATTAAGGTAACAGGGAGGTTTCCAGCCCACACTGGAAGAAGGCGGGTACACCCTGAACAGCTCACCCTGAACAGCTGGTCCAAATTGCCCCAGGTGTGAGTACAGATGGTTTCATGACCTGAGACCTGTGATGGCCTGGCAAGCTGTTCAGGGTGAACCAAAATAGCTAAAATGAGCTGGTTGCTAATATCTCATTCTACAGTAGTATACGATTTTGTTCTGTGAGCTTGGGCGAGTTCCTGAAGCATTCAGAACAACCCAGGTCAGGCAAGGGAAGTTGGTTTAATTACAAACGAGCCAATAAATGTAGCAATTAACAATAGATTGAGTAGAGGTGGGTAGGATGACCGGCCCGAGACGGGCGACAGCTTGCGGTGGTTCGTTCAGCAACAACAGAGTAGTCTTCGCACTTATGTAGCTAATATATGATGATGATGATGATGATAATAATAATAATAATAATAATAATAATAATAATAATAATAATAATAATAGGGGCGGCACGGTGGCGCAGTGGTTAGCACATCCGCCTCACAGAAAGAAGGTCCTGGGTTCGATTCCCAGCTCGGGCGTTTCTGTGTGGAGTTTGCATGTTCTCCCTG
>JAOUQZ010000024.1:1724832-1756024 GCA_028564935.1 Neosilurus hyrtlii
TTATATATATATATATATATATATATATATATATATATATATATATATATATATATATATATATATATCGAACAGCTAGCAGGATTCAATAGAGCAGAGAAGCATAGCACAAGTGGAAAACATGTTTTGCTTTGTGAAGGAAAGCTACATTTATGAGTGCAAGTGATGGATCACGTTTATGTGCATACTGAGAAAACGTGTGTGAGAGAGAGAGAGAAAGAGAGAGAGAGAGAATTTGAGTTGCTGTAGCTAATCGTATTAGGATTCTCTGTAATATTTACAAAAATCTTTTTTTTTCTTGTAGTAACTAAACAGATTAGTAAATGATCTGCTGGTTGCACGTTGCCTTAACGGATCAGTACTGGATCAACTCTAAGGTGCTATGCCATGACTGTGTGTGTGTGTTTGTACTTAAACTGATAACCCTTGACAGCATGGCAGTGTGATCTATTACTCCTCTGCCTTATCTACTTGTCTAAATACAGCAGAGAAAGAGACAGGGAGAGAGAGAGAGAGAGAGAGAGAGAGAGAGATATTCCCTGGGCAAGAACAGGTTCTTCAGGTTCTACCATTTGTGGCATGTTGGGTTGTTGTATTCTATTAAACAGCCTTTTGTGATCTGTATAACCTTTCAGGAGCTCCACAGTTTATTCTCCTTCCGACAGCTTGACCATTATTACCTTTTCCTTTCTCTCTTTCTGTCCGTCTGTTTATTTCAGCACTCCAGTTCACGCCTTGGTTACCAGAGCAATGTCCAAGGCACCACACAGTCTCAAAGCACTATGGGATATTCGTCCTCATCTCAGCAGAGCTCGCAGTACTCTCATCAGTCTCACCGCTACTGAAGCGCAGGAACTTTGACGGCTCGTGACGATCCATGAAAGTCAAACGCAGGTTTCGATGCCATTCCATATAAACTCATGGTGACTCCCTTGTCCCTGCCTTCCCACCTCGACCGCTCCTTTCTCATTCTCACTTCCTTCACACCTCAACGCTTTAAGTTTAAGATGGATATGCTATTCTAACTAGCATTGCCAATACCAGCAGATAAGATGTCATTTCTGAAGCAGCTTCCATGCTCAATTATATATCCCAGGAACCTTGGAGCTCAGATGAACCGTGTGAGGAGAAACAACACTAGCATCTGAACCCTCAATTCAAACCAATACTCAAATATATTTCATACATTTACTTCTATTTATTGTATCAAAAGTGTCCTAGCACTAAGGCAGGATTTATTCAAAGTGTTCTGAGCAGTTAGGGGTGAAGGAACTTTTGCAAGGCCCTGACGGTTGCACTTTTCCTGGGATTTAAACTGACAAACGTACAGAACTTTAACCACAGAGCTACTATACCAGTTTCTAAAACCCCACAGTGTCCATACAGATCCAGTTCATGAAAAACCTTTAGTGTCTATACAAAACAGTTATTTAAATCTTCAGTGTAAATGCATAATTCAGAAACATACGAAACCAGTCTTAACAAAACCCATAGTGTTATTATGGGTCCATTGCTGTGAATCCATTTGGACCCAGCTGTCAATGCATGACATTTTTATACAAATCAAGTCCATGAAATCCATTAAACATTTCACTGTCCATTTAGAGTCAGTCCTGTGAACTATGAGAACCCCTTTAAGAGACAGATTCAGCCCCCAGGCCCCTCGGTTTTCCCTCGATCATGCCCCCCAGGCACCTTGGAATCCATCAATAATTAATCCCCAGAATTCTCAGTCAAGGGTGTCATCAAGTGTCCACAAAGGTTCACCCTTCAGTTTTAATTAAGACTCCATTGCCAGGCCCCTGGGATTCTGTCAAGACTCCATTCACTGGCCCCTGGGTTTCTATCAAGACTCCATTCCCAGGCCCCTGGGATTCTGTCAAGACTCCATTCCCAGGCCCCTGGGTTTCTATCAAGACTCCATTCCCAGGCCCCTGGGATTCTGTCAAGACTCCATTCCCAGGCCCCTGGGTTTCTATCAAGACTCCATTCCCAGGCCCCTGGGATTCTGTCAAGACTCCATTCACTGGCCCCTGGGTTTCTATCAAGACTCTATTCCAAGGACCCTGGGCTTCTATCAATTCTCCATTCCAGGCCCCTGGGTTTCTATCTAGAAACAGTCTCCAGATTCCTCAGTTTTCATCTGGAACAAGTCTGCAGAACCAACCTCATCCTTAGTTTTCTTCCAAAACCAGTCATCACACCCTGTGGTTTGTATCCACAACCACTTCTCAGTGACATTATGGGTCCATTATTTTGTGTTCATTGGCCTGGCAAGCTATCCAGGGTGTTCTTGCCCTCGCCCAGAGTTGGCTGAGATGGGCGCCAGCCTCCCCATGACCCTAATTAGGAATGTATGAATAATTGAATGAAGTTTGCTTTCATCAAAAAACCCATTCCTCATACCCTTTGGTTACTGTCTAGAACCTGTTACAAAACCCAAACTAATGGAACATTTGTTAAAATTTGGAGTCTTTGGAGTCAGTGGGTCACACCATGTAGTCCCAGAGCCTGCAGTATTTATACAACACCAGTGATCCATACCTTGCAGTTTTCTTTCAGAAACACTACAGTTCAAATAGAATTTCTTCAAATCTTTTTTTTTTTTTAAAGAACTTTTAGTTTCAGACAGACATCAAAACCTACAGTACTATTACCAAACCGGTCCTCAAAGCTGTCAGTGTTCCTGTTGATTCTCAGACCCTTCCATATGTGTCCACAAAACATTCTTAGTAGAGAATAAGTCCTTAGAACCTGCAGCTTCCAATCCACCAACCTACTATTCTACCGGTAATCTGCCCTCTGGGACAATGTGAGGACCTAAAACTGCCATTAGGACTCACAGTGTCCATATAGAACCAGCCAGAACCTAGTACTGACATGGAAGAAACTGATTCCACTCTGGTCCAAGGACCAGCTACACACCTGCAATATGGAAGCTATTAGAAACCAAATATCCTCTCTGTCCCTTTCTCACTATTTGTTTATAACACTTTCTGTTTTTTCCTTCTTGTCCACCCTGTGCATATATAACACGTGCACACTATAGACAATGAAGAACAAAGACTTTTTGAGGAGAGAAGACTGGCAACTGGCCCTTATCAGAGCCGGGAGTTTTCTTCACGCATGTGCAGAGCGCCTTACAACTTTTCACCTGCAGACCTGGAGGCTTTGACCTTCTTGTTTTTGTCCTTCTGTAAATATTTAATTCTGATACCTGAACACCGCAGAGGAAACCCTTTACCTTTCTGAGTCCTTTGTCGATACTCATTTCATTCACAACAGTGAACGGCAAATAATCAACGACAGCTGGGTTTGTCAGGAAAATGAAGCAGAATGAAAGAAGATGAACACATTCTAAATTTTTTGGCTTTGAGATATAACTGCGTGTATCAAAACTGTATGAGAAAACTGTGCGTACGTAGGCGTGTACGTGTCTGTGTTTTTGTTACAACGTCTGAGGCAGCTCAAGTGACTGTTACCTCCTGTTTGATATTTTATAATTTTAAATTTTTAGCTATTTTTATTGTTGGTTTTGACGTTTGCTTAGATTTATTTGTTCCTCACCACTCCGTGTGTAGACTCGGATTTGATGCAGCGCTGTATGTAAAAAAAAAACAAACAAAAAAAAACACACTCCAGGTCCTTCAAGCTGGGGAAAAGGGGAGGGGGGCTAATATTTTCCCTTTAACGCTATTCCAGGCTCTGTTTCCCCTATTCGCCAGATCCTAGCCTCAGCCAGGGTAAGATTCAGCATGGTCTCGGGTCAAGAAGAAACAGGCCAGGCCTGATAAGTGCACTGAAAACATTGGAAACACTGACATCTTCTGGCAGATGTGGGAACTGCATGACTGTCAGAGCTGTCGACTATAGTACATGGCACTTCTGCACTCTGTACTAATGGACATCAGGAATGGCTGTGAAGTAGACACTGATGTATGTAGCCGACCTGAGACCTGCTGGAGATTGATCAAAGCGCACCAGACAAGCAAAAGGCACTGATATCCCGTAAAGTTGATTCCAGATGCGCTGACCTGAGAGGGCGTGTTCATTTCAATCAACGTGAGTTTTACAGCCGCCATACTTAAAGGAGAACATCACTCAAATGTGTTAACAGTGCAAACTGCAAAAGATAGCTGTATTTTTTAGAAAGTAATGTTGTTTAAGGTACTTCACGGGTTCATCCACAAAAGCAACATCAGTAGTTGTAGTTTCTCATGATGTTCTACAGAGTTGCTAAAATTTCCTTGACAGACAACCACAAAAATCCTCCTTATGAACCACCACTAAACTTAGATGTAACGTAAACACATGTATGAAATAATGGTGTTCTTCAGTAGGATGGCATGGTGTTCCAGCAAGAAGGTCCTGGGTTTGAGTTTTTGGCTTGGTGAGGATGTTTCCTGTTTGGAGTTTACATATTCTCCTCGTGCTCGCGAGGGTTTCCTCTGGGTACTTTGGTTTCCTCCGACAGTCCAAAGCATACACTTTTGATGACATAACTGATTTGGAAAGTAAAATAAAGTAAATATCCTTCATACTTAAAGGTTCCCAAAAGCAAACAACTGAAGATACTAAGAAGCTTGTGTTCTTTCAAGAACTTTAAGGGTTACTACCTACTAGGGGTATTCGTAGGACACCCTGAACAGCTTGCCAATCTATTGCAGGGCCAACACACACACACTCGCAACCATTCATACTCGCACTCACACCTAGGGGCAATTTGGAACAGCCAGTTATCCAATGTGCATGTCTTTGTACTGTCGGAGGAAACCGGAGTACCCGGAGGAAACCTACGCAAGCACGGGGACAACATGTAAACCCCTACACAGAAATGCCCGATCCCAGGACTCAAACCTAGGAGATTCGTGCTATGAGGCAGATGTGCTAACCAGTACTCCACCGTGCCATCCAGCAAAACAACAGTCATGGGATAATTGGACCAATCAGAGACAATGGGTGTGTCTAGGAGTCAGGAAACTCTTGCACATCATGAGAACTCAAACTCCATTGGTTTATATTTATAAAGAAATATAATTAGACACACAGGAGAGTCGACTAGCTCATTTGTTATGAAATGTGTTAGCATATTTTGAGTGAAATGGTATACTCAGCTGTTATTTTCCTGTCAAAAGTAATTACACAGGGTAAAAAAAAATAGAAAGAGAGAGAATTCATGTAAAATCACAATAGATGTTTGTACACACTTGTACATGCAATCAAAGAAGTTTTTTGGCCCTGCCCACTCAGCTTTCTAGTTGCGTCCACTTGGCTCCACCCCTCACAATGTGAGTTGCGTTTGTCTTTTTAAGCTTATAGCTTTAGTGCTAAAGATGTAAAGGGAATAAATTGTGCCTGAAAAAAGTAATATGTGTAAAGATGGAAAGTTTCATAGCCTTTATATGAGGATCTGACTCAGGAAACGTGGACAGTGGCAGAGTTATGATTGTAAATGTGTAACTCGTGAAATATTAATTTTATTTCGATCTTCGGCACTTTTACAGGTACAGTTATTTTTGACAGGAAACTAACTATAAGCACCACAGGATAGATGCTTAAGATGTCTTTCCCCCCCCCGACATTTTCATTAAAAAAAGAAAACATTGACTAGCAATCCAGCCCAACTCCATGACCTTCTTCTCTACAGCGCTTTTTCTTCTCTTCCTCCTCAGATGTAGACACGCTGTGCTTAGAGACACGTTGTGCTTAGCAAGTTTAGCATCTTTTCCTGTAAAATTAAAGCGAGGTGATTGACAGGTGTGGTGTCGTTCTGTCGCCGCGTCTTCTCCGTGTGGGACACTAGACCTTCACACTTTTCCTATGCAAACAAACCGAAAAAACAAAACAAACAAACAAACAAAAAAAAAACTAAAGAAGAAACCCTACCTGAAAAGCTTCCTCTTGTGCAGGAGCCTCAAATTCAAACCACAGCAGTGAATATCACAATATTTCTTACTATAGATTTTTTTTTTTTATCAAAACGTAATTTGTAGTTGAAATCGCAAACTGAAAATTCGAACATGAAGTCATTGAGTTGTTTTGTACTGTATGCTGTATTGATATAACAATTATTAAGATCGACTGCAAAAAAAGGCATGTATATTAATTCTACCCAATCGTATTTATTATTGTCACACATGTATATACGTATACATATACATATATATAGATATATATAGATATATAGATATAGCTATATAAATATCACTGTTTAGATACGTCTCAGGCCTGAAGCTGAGGTCAGACGTCTGTATTACTAAATGAGATCAATGTTTTCAGGTCTTTATTTTTCTGTCTTTAATGTAACCTGAAGGTATATCTGCTCGCCATTAGCCTTTATATACAGAATTGTACATAGGCACTGACTTAGTAGGCATGGTGATTATTTATGCACTGAACTCTATTTCCCAGAAGGCACCAGTCCTCAGGTTGGAGTTTTACCAAGCTGAAGGAGCTATGTGGGGTTTGTAGTTTTAAAGGGACTTTGTGCCTGTCAAGCTTAGAAGTGTTCAGTAAGTGTGTGATTTCTGTCTTTCAGCTAAAACATTTCAGTATGTTGACAGTGCCTTTTTTTTAATTGAAGCTATGTGCCAGTACTGTTTCTAACACGCCCTTGTTCACTCTCCTGAGGTCTGAATTAATATTATAATTATTAATAAATCTGTGTGTGCATGTGTGTGTATATATATATATCAGTTACACCATGCGATTTCACTGCATCATTTTACAAAAAAACTAAAAATTTTATTAGAAACCGTAATGAAACAAGAGCGCAAACCTCTGCCCACAAGTTCAGTATATCACCCCATATGTCAAGTACCCTGCAAAATATTGCAGTGTTAAAGAATGCCTTAAAAAATTCCTGCATCCAGAATTTGATCCAAAGCTTCAAAATCTAATGGCATCTTCCTTGTCCAAAACCATAACTATGAAAAGTATCTATTTGGAATGCCTTAATTATACAACCCATTCATTCTTTTTCTGAACCGCCGAATCCTAATTAGGGTCGCGGGGAGGCTGGCATCCATCTTAGCCGACTCTGGGCGAGGGCAGAGTACACCTTGGACAGCTCACCAGGCCATCGCAGGACAGAAACACGCTGACGGCAACCCAGTGGCCTCTTTACGAAACTCAGCAATGGTTCTTTTACATGGTTCTCACCATAGAGAGACATAGTGAGAGACATCGATAACCCAGTTAGCTGCACTGGGGGGTTAGTTTCCTTGACTTAAACAAAGAAAATTGGACCCTAAACTTTTAAATGTACAGATCTTTGTAAGTTGTTTTTTTTATACCTTTAAACAGTTTTTTTTTGGATGTTTCGCCTTTGTTAACTCCACACAGAACTATATCAGCTTAATAGCTAGAAAGCATTCTAATTAGCAGGGTTTGGCTAGCGAGGTTTGTGTGAAGTAATTAAGAGTAATTAAGAGAAATGCACATACACTTTCTAAATGACTTTTTACATTTCTAAAGTGTGTTCTCACCTCTTAGTCTCCAAAAACATATTTTGTAATTTTTACCCGAGCCATTTCGATATTAAACGCACTCTTTATAGCTGTGAGAGGAAGTGGACAACGTGGTGTTAAAAACAATACGGGGACTCAGGCTGTGTGTTTCGAATTCAGCACACGGCATCAGAACACGCTCTTTCCTTTTGCCTTTTTGAAGATTTTTATATTTTTCTTTATGTTTGTATGTTTTTTATGTTGTGTTTTATTCTGCACACGTGTTTAATAACCTACGACGCAGGACATGTTTAGTAAAACTCACTGTGTGGAATTCTGAGAGGTTTAGTAGGTGTGTAGTCCTGCTAACATTAACAACTTTATTTTTTCTTGTTATGTCATTTTATTTTTCAATGATGTTCTGTATTGTGTGAATTTTAACTGTACATAAGAACTCTTTACTGAGACATAACTATGATATTTGTCTTTTAATGCACTGTTATTGCTAAACTATTTAGTGGTAAATGAAAAAGTAAGTATTTAATGTTTTTATTGTCTTGTTTAGGCACTAAAGGTATAGCAGTTATATAAAAGCTAGACAGTGCTCTTTAACAGAGTTCTTATTGTAAATGTGTATAAAATTTAAAGCCTCTGAATGTTGTATGCAAATAAGCAGGTGGAGCCTATAGGCCTCGCTTCTGTCACATTTTCGGCTTTTTTTACCTTGGATGCATGTATTTGCCTTTTTTATTTTTGTTACAATATCAATTTAAGACGCCACAGCATTTAAAACATCACGGTCAATACAATTGCATCCCAAAAGAGCGTTCAGCGGTTCGGTTCTGTCCCAATTCACATTTCCATCTACTTTTCATCACAGTGATTGTCAATTAAATCATTTATTTCCAGGAAAATATATTTATACCAATATACCAAAACATATTTTTAACTTTTTGGTATTTTTTTGGTATCTTTTCAAATTCTTCCTATTGTGTAAACATGCAAAGTATGTCACATGCAACAGGTGCTACTTTGAAGACGTACAGACCTAAGAACATCTTGCTCATTACTGAAATTATAAGTTTTACAATCTATTAAAAAATTTGTTTTAAGCATATAATTAATTTAAGTTTTAAAGAAGTTGATGCTCACCTTGCATTTGCATTTATACACTGCAGTCAATCGTACACGCCGTTGCCTGTTAGTCTAATCTGTTATTCATACATACATTCAACATTAGGTTTAATGGAGAAAAAATTTAAGTTTAAGAAAGTCTCTAAACTTAACTTTCATAGTTTTTGTTTTGTATGAACCGAGCCATCGAGATGGGCGCCAGCCTCCCCGCAACCCTAATCAGGATTAAGCGGCTTAGAAAATGAGTGAACGAATGAATGAACTGAGCCATGTGGATTGTTGTAAATTTTACCATATTCAAAAAAGTAAAAAAAAAAAAAAAAGTAGATGTTATAGAGCTTTTATAAAATGCTTTGTTTACTTTTAACTTTAAATCAAGGATTATTTTGTGACTTTGGACCCTCAGTTTTATTGAAGTACATTTCCTCCTGTTATTTTTCATTCCTTGAAATGAAACCCTACAAATTATATTTATAGAAACATAGAGAATCAAATTGTTTTGGAAGCTTGATTTGGGCAAAAGGCAATGACATGCAACTACATTACATTACATATTACAATGTACAGTACATTAGTATTTAGAATTACTCTGCCGTCACCCAGGGTGGGCTGAAATGGGTGCCAGCCTCCCCGCGACCCTAATTAGGTTTAAACGGTTCACAAAATGAATGAAGGAATGAATAAAAAAAGTGAAAAAATTCTAAAGAATTATATTGTATAATAATGAACCAATCCGCCGTAGTGTGTACAAGTTAACTTAATGATAATTCATTTTATTTCTTATTCAAATGAGAAAAGGTACATGGATGTGAATTTTGGGATGGAACTGTTTCCTGTAAACTCACTGACACTGATTTACTCAGACAACATACAGATCCTGTATGAATTTCATCATGTGTAAGTAGGACTAAAAAAGTTTTGTGTGTTACTGATTTTTGATATCCGACTTACGAGAAAATCTGTGTAGAGTCAAACTGAAGCTCAAACTAATTGTGAAGTCAGTTTGATCCTGACAGTGAGTTTGAATCAAAATAATAATGCACAGCTGTATTTTTTGTTCATGAGGTACATGTAAATAAAGACCTTTTAACAGATTGTAATTATATTAAATCTTATCAACATCAGAGGTGTGAATCTGCCGTATCTCTAAATACTAAATTAATACATGAATTACTTACATGAAATTTAGGGCCTGTATGCGTCATAATTTTAAATTAACCTGAGACGGTCGGCTTACAAACCTGCCCTGTCCTGATTGTATTATTTTTACTTGTGGACCAATCAGATTATATCTTACTAAATTAAACATGAAAATCTTTCAATTCATGACGAATTTCAGTACAAATCGAATGTTTTGCCCAAGTGTTCTCGACTAATTTAGTTAGGGATGCTAATAGATACGCGCACACGTTGTCTTGATACAATTTTCTGTGTGTGTAATTGTTGTGTAACCACACACACACACACACACACACACATTGTTTAAACAATTTTAACATTTCATTCTGAAGTAGCTAAGGCAATAGCAGGAAAAATAAAACAAATTGATTTGTACTCCAGCTGCTAGTAGCTTCGTTGTCCTTTATTTCACTGTACAAATGACTGTTAAATGAGAAAAATGCAATGTATATTTATTTTATAATCTTTTTTGTCATAAAAATCTATTTTTGCTTTATAGCTTGTGTTCAAATGACAATGTACGTTGGGGAAATGTACGTTGTTTGTTATATGCAGCCACGTAGATACTTTACTGCTAATGCTAGGCAGCTAGCTAAAACAATTATGTCAGAATTCATACATTTTAATAAACTTATTCTAACTTAACAGAATTATTTAACTCACGGTCACAGTCGTTTGTCAACCTTGCTGCTAATGCTATCTGGATTGTTACTCGCCCACTCATTTGCTGAACCACTCAGTCATAATATTAGGGTCGTGGGGAGTCTGTGCCTGTCTCAGCTGAGACTGGGCGAAGGCATGGAACACACTGAACAGTTCACCCGACCATAGCAGGGCAACACATTACATTTTTCATTAGGCCTGACTTGATCTTGCCCCTCCCACCCCACCTCATCATGATTTTGATCTTCACTCAGTCATGGTCTAGACTACAACACTACAACCTCTTTAATTACTATCCATCGATATTAGGGGCAATATTGGGGCAGCCGTGGCCTAATGGTTAGAGAAGCCGGTTTGGGACCGAAAGGTTGCTGGTTCGGTTCCCGGACCAGCAGGAAAAATGTGTGATGGCAAGGGCCCCTCCCCTTTCTCCACCTTCATGGCTGAAGTGCACTTGAGCAAGGCACCTAACCCCCAACTGCTCTCCGGCTGCCGCAATATGGCCGCCCACTGCGCCTGTTTGTGCTCATTGTTTACCTGTGTGTGCACACGTTGGGTAGGGTAAATACAGAGCAAAATTTCCCTTGTGGAATAAGAAAATAAAAAAAATGTAAAAAAATATACAGCAGCACGCTGGTGGTTAGTACGTCTGCCTCACAACAAGAAGGACTGGGTTCGATTCCCGGGCTCGGGGCAGTTCTGTGTGAAGTTTGCATGTTCTCCGGGTGCTTGCTGGGTTTCTTCTGGGTACTCCAGTTTCCTCCCACATCCCAAAAACATGCACAGTGGGCTGGTTGGCGGTTCCAAATCCCCCCTAGGTGTGAGAGTGTGAACGATAGTGTGTCGACCCTGCGATGGCCTGCCGAGTTGTCCAGGGTGTACCCCGCCCTCGCCAAGGATAAGTTCTGTTACAAATGTCATCTTCATGTCTTCTCCTTCAGTGTGATTACAGTTTCTATTTCTGCCACATGGTGTCACTGATAATGTTCTCTGTGGGCAAAGCTATTCGGTTTACAGCGGGTTGTGAGGCCCCTCCTGTGTGTTAAAGAGTTTAGGTCAGCAAGACCCGTCTGTCAGGCACAGTGATTCTCTTGCATCCTAAGGTAACACAATACACCAGTACACACACACACACATACACACACACACACACACACACACACACACACACACTTTTCCTCACAAATATTTATCATTTAATCTTTTTAAGCTTTTTAAACTAATTAGGCTGATTGTCATATACGTGTCACTTAACTTTCATTTAAAGAGTTCTAATGAATTCTGGATTTTGATTGGTCAGAAGGTGTTGATTAATTCTTGATAACAGCAGTTCTAAAAGCAGTGTTGAACAGACCATCGCAGGGCCAATACGCACAGGCACAAACACACACACACACACACCCACTAACACCTAGTGTCAATTTGGAACAGCTAATTAGCCTAATGTGCATATCTTTGGACTGTGGGAGGAAACTGGAGGCCCCAGAGGAAACCCTCAAAAGCACAGGGAGAACATGATAACTCCACACAGAACCATCCTCGCCGAGCCCGGGACTCAAACCCAGGACCTTCTTGCTGTGAGATGCACATACTAACCATGACACCACCGTGCCACCCATATCATGCCGACTGCTTGTAGTAGTTTTTGTTTTTGACTGCTTGTTTTTTTTTAAACATGGTTTTAAACAGAAATAATGTTTACTGAAATTTCCTGGCAGGTCATTAGTGTGAAGATGAATAGAAGAATAAATGTTTCTACATTTCTACCAGTGACCTCAAAATTTACCTCATGTTAAGCTTATTTAACGTAGCTGACTGCTTTTTTTTTTTTTCTTTTTTTTTTTTTTATAACATGGTTTAAAGATGTTTTCTAAAATAAACATTTATACCACTAACTTTCAAAAGTAAAAATTTCATATTATTAAAATTATATCTAAAAATATTTCTTGCGGTTAATTTTTGAAGTTAACAGGTCAGATCATATTTGCTATCTAACTAGGATCTGACAGAAGAGGAATGCGGAGTTGGTTTGGAGATGGTTAAAGGTCACACAGAAATAAATGAAGACCTGAGAGGTTTTAAACACAAGTCTATTGTGAAAGGAACCGACAGAAAGCTAAATTTTATGCACAATAAAGAATGTAAGAAATAACAGTAATAAAAATATTACAATATTTTAACCACATGCCGTACTCATACAAATGGACACCTTTCAGCAGTAATATTATATAATATTTTGCCTACAGAAGATCATAAAGAATGTTTTATTTTGATTCAAACATCTCAAGGTGCCTCACTTACAACCAAGCGAACCTTAAGGTTATTGATGACACTTAAAAAACAAAACAAAACAAAAAAAACCCCCACAACAACTGGTGTTCATTAATGACATTAAACATAACCTTTTAACAGCGTGTCTGTGGAGGAATGTTTCTGATTGGGATTAGCGTTACGGAGTCGGTGTGATCCTGCAAGGGCTGCTGTCAGCTTCTGAGCTTCTGGAATGTTCTGTCTCATGTGTCTGATCACTAACAGGGATTAGGTGGGGGGGGGGCGGATTCCTCCCCCCCCCCCCCCCCCCCACACACACACACAGTCCTTTTAGCATGTATCCATCATCATGCTAGTATATTTTAGTATCTAATCTAATAAAAAAAATCAATCTTACAATTAAATAACAGGAACAAGCACATATAAAAAATACAAAATGATGGATTTTAAATATATCTGTTCTACAACCTCTTTTGACTTAACTACCTCATTCACAGACAGTTAATGTGTTATTTGCAGCTTGGACACTAATTCACCAAAAAGATGCAGAGTTATAAGAATTTATTTATTAATTATTTATTTTATTTTATTTTATCTTTAAAACAGGTAGGCTTCTTCTTCAGAGATTCTTCAAGAATTATCATTTGTCTTGGCACTTTATGCTGGTGAGGCCACATCCTGTGTGTCACATGGCACCATGTACACACATACACACACAAAGTACATGCATATAATTACATGTCCAGAGCCCCCGAGGAAACCCCATAAGGACAGTAACTCGAGCTCGGGATTGGACCTCGGAGCTGTGAGGTAGCAGTGATACCTGTTGTGCCACCATATGCATCATTTATTTATTTGTTTGATTGTTTATTTATTTATTTATTTTTGTATTTATTTATTTGCTTATTTGCTTATTTATTTATTTGCTTATTTATTTATTTGCTTGCTTGCTTGCTTACTTACTGATTGATTGATTGATTGATTTTTTTACTTACTTACTTATTGATTGATTGATTGATTGATTGATTGAATTTTTTACTTACTTACTTATTGATTGATTGATTAATTTTTTTTACTTACTTACTTACTTATTGATTGATTGATTGACTAATTGATTGATTGATTGATTGGGGGGGGCATTTTGTGTGAAGACAGCTTTACAAGGACCATTATTTCAAGCAGAAAACATTACCTTGCCACTTTACGCAGTGCAGGCTGGCCACTAAGCATTTTGAAACGAGGCACGAAGATTTCCTTTTTTAAACTGAGCTTCCCTAGGCCCTGGGGGGTGGGGACCTGTGTACCGTTTGCCCTGTGCCTGGTGGGCCAGATGCTTTGGACAGAGATTCGGTTTAACACAATAGAGTATTCCTTTCATACCATATAACATTGTTATTATTATTTTTTTTATTGTCATATGTTTTTGCATTGCTTGAAAGGGAATCCTTTGGTTTGAGATATACACAGAAGCACGTTTTGTTAATATATCAGCCACTTGGTTACGGCCGGTGCTTGACAGCGGGTTGAACCGTCGTTCAAAAGGGTCTTTGTTGAGAACCAGGAGCATGACTCATCAAATTGGAGCATGTGTAAGAAAGAGAGAGAGAGAGAGAGAGAGTTGGAAAGAGTACAAGGCGATCGTGCCACCCACACAAGTTCCCGGGAGTCAGGGTGCAAATGTGTGTGTGTGTGTGTGTGTGTGTGTGTGTAAAAGATTCCCAGGATTCTGTTTTGCTGAGTCAGTGCGACTGAGCGTGTTTGAGGAAGTGGATAAGACAAACGAGTAAAGGTACTGGACAGATTTTTCTCTCATCTGCTGGGGGTAGGTTGGGGCGTGGGTGGTGGAGGTTGGGGGGGGGGGCTATTTAATGGTGACTCTTTTTCCCCATGCTTTGTGTGTCAGAAGGTCTCTGCGGATAGTGTGTGTGTGTGTGTGTGTGTGTGTGTGTGTGTGTGTGTGTGTGTGTGTGTGTTTGTGGTGGACTCAAAATGGCAAATGCCAAGTATCCGCCCAGCTGACCAAGAAACAAATGCATGCTGGTCTTTTTAAACAGTGTTGCAGAATAAATGAAAGATATTAGCGAGCGATGGTAACCGGGGCATGCCGAGCTGCAGTGTGGTGTGAAATGGGTTGGACTGGATGCTTCTTATGTACATTTGGAGATGTATGAGCAGAACGATCATCCATTTAAAGACTCAAAACTCATAAAAATTAATTAATTCATCTTTAACACCCACACTGTGGAAGCAGGACACATGATTGTTGTGGTTGATAAACTCATATTATGATTGATATGATTGTTGAATCATCATTGTCACTGATAAACTTGTAATAATGTAGTGTTGTATTATGATTGGTAAAAGTGTATTAAATTGTAGTTGAACTGTTGATGATGATAAAATGATGATTTATGTGTAATAACGGGCATGTGAGGGCAGCGGAAAAGCCCCGAAGCCCAAGGTTGTCTACCACGTAATGTCAACACCATCTGTTGTAAACAATATCTTAGCCGCTGTCTTCTCTGAAAAGCCAAGACATAATGGTGGCGAACGCTTAACACTAGCAAACTGACTGTATATATACCCGGCCTTGAGTGGATTTGTGGGTCATTTGGAGATCACACCTGCTGCGCTAAACTGCTATTGTTTTCACTCTGACTGAGTAACTTGTTCCTGAACTTTTTTGAACTGCTAAACAATTTGCTGTTTTGTCCACTTTGATTGAGTAAAACTGCTCCTAATTTTGAATCCACGTCTCCTGGTGAATTGACCCGCGTCTACAACAACACCACACACCTAAGGAAAATTTGGAACAGCAAGTGAGCCTAATGTGCATGTCTCTGGACACTCTACAAAAACCGCCCTCGCCGAGCCCGGGACTCAAACCCAGGAGCTTCATGCTGTGAGGTGGAAGTGATAGCCACTATGGCACCCCATCATGATAATTTAACCATTTTCATTTTTGTTTGTTTTCACTGCCTTGCTTTTAATGGGGGGGGGGGGGGGGGGGGGGGGGGGGGGGGGTGATGAGGCATGATGTGCATGGAGTGCCATTACTCCCTGAGGTTGCATTATTATTGTGGAACAGTGGGGTCTGGAGTACAAATGAAATGGAAAGGAATGGAAACAAACATGTTATTTTGCTTATAACATGATTTCCCTATGATTGCAATAAGAACATATTAATGAACAACATACTGTGCATTTTAATGGTTAGATGTAATGCTGTGGAACCTCAGAGTCAGTCCAGTTCCAGTTATAATATAATCTACGCCAGGGGTCACCAACCTTTTTGAAACTGAGGGCTACTTCATGGGTACTGAGGCATATGAAGAGCTACCAGTTTGATTGGATTTCGTGAAATTACACATTTGCTCAGTTTGCCTTTAGTTATACATTATCAATAACGATTATTGAGACTCATCTATGTGAAGACACGTATCACGTTAATGATTTCTCACAATAATTATCAACAATAAAAATTAAAAATTAATTTTAGACACAGCTCACTGGTGAGTTGTGCTATTTTAAAAACAGGCCTGCGGGCAACTTATGTGGTCCTTGGGGGCGACCTGGTGCCCGCGGGCACCGTGTTGGTGACCCCTGATCTACACTAATCCTGCCCCCACCCCCCACCCACCTCTCTCTCTCTATTTCTCAAAAAGCAAGAACATAGAAAACATTGTAAGCGATTCATAAATGTTAAATATGTCTCCTAAAAATCATCACCACATCAAAGATAATGCATTTTATTTTCTCAAAAAAATTAATATTTTTACACCCAGTACATGTCCCTTTGTACGAGCTGTTACTATAGAAACAATAATGAATTAGAACATGGACAATAATTAGAATTAACACTTCAGAACTAAAGCCATGCTGTTATATGAAAATAATGCACCACTTCTGACCAATCAGATTCAAGCATTTAACCACAATGTGATCTTAGTTGTTACAGTGTAATAGTACTACACATCTCATTTAAATACTTGATTCTGATTGGTTAATTATGCAATTACATCAGTTATGCTATTGCTGTACAGTGTGTCAATAGCTGAAAGGGGGAAAAATTATTTTTATATTAGTATTTTTTTTTACATAACCTTGTAATAAGCAGGATACTGTACAGCAAGAAGGTCATGATCACAAATGAAACCCCGTCAGGGAGATGCAAGGTTTATTCTGCAATAATGATGGGCTTTCTGTAAATTCTCCCCCTTATTATGCAGCCAGAGGTTAATGTGTATTTTGAACAAATAGAAGTGTACACAGCTGATTCTTAACGCATAAAATAGATCAAATTATATAGATTCCATAACACAATTCAACAGTAAGTAAATAAATAAATAAATGAATCAGATTATCAAGAGGGGCCTTCTAGCCGTGAACCTCCCCTTGGAAAAGCACATTCGTTCAGGCACAACACAGCAACCAGATTGCCATTCGGCTTGCTATGATGCTGGACAAGACAGGTTTTAAAAAAATAAAAAATAAAAATTTGATCAAATTAAGGAGTATCGGAGTGAAAATACACTTCAGCATTTCCACTCGGTGTGAATTTCTAAAACATGAACCTAACGATTATTCCCCGAAGGCGAGGTGGATAATGCTCAATCAGTCAATCAATCAATCAATCAATCAATCAATCAATCAATCAATCAATCAATCAATCAAGGAGACTACTCAATTCAGCAACATTCACCAAACCGGAGATGCATCATTGTTTAAGTATATACTACACCGGAACATATAAAACAAACTAAATCGAGATATTTGTACCGCTCGTTTATTTCTACAGCCAGGTCAGGTGAGCTCTGCCTGCCCCGAGCAGAGCATAAGCGCTAAATAAAAGTGTGTTTTTAAGCTCATTCACTCACACAGGCATTTAATCCTGCTATACTGGGGCCGCAGGGATTATCTCAGCCGATACTGGGTGAAGGCAGTGTGCGCGACCTGATCAGCTCAAAAGAGTGTCGCGGGGCCAACACACAGCACACACACGACCATTCACCCTCACACCAAGGAGCAATCTGGAACCGCCAGTTAGCCTAATATGCATGTCTTACGACTTCTTGGATTTTCATCAAGAGTAGGCTGCACTGCCGTCGGCGTGTTTCTGCCCTGCGACGGCCCGGCGTGCGATCCGACGGTGGAGAGGGTGTACCCCGCCCTCGCCCAGAGTCGGCTGAGATGGGTGCCAGTCGATTTAATAAGGATCAAGCGGTTCAGAAAAATGAATGCATGTCTTTGGACTGTAGGAGGAAACCAGAGTACCCGGAGGAAACCCATGCAAGCACAGGAAGAACGCCGGGATTCGAACCCAAGGACGCTCCTGCTGTGAGGCGGAAGTGCCGAGCACTACCCCCCCCTCCCCCCAGCAGGTAAACACTTCAGTCTGACGCTCAACACGTTCGACTGGGAGTTTCCTGCTCGCGCCCCTTTAAGAATCAAAGGGAAGTCTCGCGATAGCCGCGCGCGCGGCCGCCATATTGCGCGACGGTTATTTTGATTCGTATGTGTCGGAAGCGAGAAGGAAAAAAAAGACTGGGGGGGGGGATAAAGGAAAAAATAAAACAGAGTCAGGATTAAAAGAAAGAAAGAAGAAGGAGGAGAGTGTTCAGCTCTCATAAACAACACGGAAAAAGAAGGAAAGAAGCCCCCGAGTGGGTGAAACGTTAAGCGGGGGGCGACGGACGGACTCGGTGCCCCCCCTCCCCCGGACTCTGAAGAAAAGTTACGCCGTCCTCAGCGCACTTGGGCCCGGCTTCGAGTTCCTCCTCCCGCCCGGCCCTGTCACTGACACTAACACTGAGATTAGCCTCGGTGTCGGGCGGCTCCGGTGTGGAAGGCGGTCCGGGGAGTGGTGTCGGACACTGACACGGTAATAAAACACACCACCAACACCACCCCGAGTGTTTGTATATTTATGTATTTTAATGTTCTGTGGTAACTTTTATTAGGCCTAAAAGCGACCCCGAGTCGTTTTTCTCTGGTTGTTGTTAGCTAGCAGTGTGTGAAGAGGGGGAAAAAAAAGAAAAAGTTCAGATGGAAAAAAGTTTTCCACAGGACGGATTTATAGCAAACCACAGTCCTGTAGCTCGTCTGGAAGATTCTAGAATGTTCGGAAATGTGTGTTTTTGACGCTTTTATTGAGTTGTTTTGGTGTTTTTTAAGGCTACGCACTGAGATTAGCTTTCGGCTAATCTCTTCTCCTCTCCTCTCCTCACCACAGCTCCTGCATCCCAGCCTGGGTTTTACTCATTATTACACTTTTATCTTTAAATTTACAGTCATCGAAAGAGAAAGTGTACAAGGCAGGTATTCAGCCTGTATTATATTATCTGATAAATATTAAAATAAGCTTAATTCACTGTGGAACATCATCTGGATCACAGGAAGTAGGAGTGTCAATAATAATAATTTTCTTTCCAGGTGAAAATTCTGTCCAACCAATAGAAATCTTAAAAAATCATTCACCTGTAGAAACCTCTAGAAGCTCTGCATGTTTATCTATAACCACTACCAACCACTTAATCCCACTACCAGGGAGGCTGGAGCCTATCTCAGCCAACGCCGCGCCAAAGTGTGGTACACCCTGGACGGCTCTCCGGATCATTCCCGGGCCCGCACGCTCACTCATTCGCTCTCACACTCGCATCCACGCCGAGGGGTAATTTGGATCAGACAGTTGCCGTAATCTGCATGTTTTTGGGACTGTACCAGGAAACCGGAGTACCCGGAAGAAACCCGTGAGGACCGCATGCAAACTACACACAGAAACACCCGGGACTGGAACCCACGACCTTCTTGCTGTGAGGCGGATGTGGTGACCTACGCTATGTCCGAACAGTCCTTGTTATTTCTTTGTTTGAAAGAAATATATACAGTGTTGTAATCTTGGAGCTTCTGTAACGATTTTGTAGTAGTTTCCTCCACTAAGGAGATGATGATTTACCCTTGGGTTGCTTTTGTGTGTTTGTTCTCCAGCAGGATTGCGGGGTTAAAAAAAAGTAGATTTTGGACCACCATTGTGAGTTAGAGCTATTTTTGACATTTTGGCTCGTATGGGATGATTGCTGTGCTTGGCAGAGGTTTGCACCCCTCGACTGCTCTTGTTTTATAAGCTAAATTTGCTCATGAAATAAATAGACATTTACTGTGAGTGCTTTTAAAAACAGAAGAATACGAGAGCTTTCAGAGTTTTTCATGTGCCTGTGATTTTATTTATTTTATTATTATTATTAAGTCTTTGTTTGTTTGTTTGTTTGTTTATTGGATCTTGGTCAGCAGGTAGGATTCGGAGTTGACATCCACCTATCTATCCGTTCATGATCTATACTGCTCTGTCGGGGTCAGGGTTGAAGTTGGAGTGAATCCCAGCTGACTTTGGGGTTAGAGGCAGGTTTACACCCCGAAAGGACACCATTTACACTCGCATTCACATCTACCGGCAATTTAGAGAGCAGGTTATCCTTACGTGCATGTCTTTGGACCATCGGAGGAAACCAGAGTATCTGGAGGAAACTCACGCAAGCACAAAGGGAAGCTGCACGCAGAAACAGCCGAGGTTGATTTCGGATCAACGTTAACGACATGTTACAAGCCGAATTCTGCCATCTGTGTCTAATCCCATCATATCCTCCAGGATATCATTTCTTACATTTCTGTATTTGTTTTGGGAACTTTCACACTTTTCCCTCAAAGTGCGTTTCATTTCTGTTCTCTTTATACGCATCACAGAGTCCAAACACGCCTTTAATGACATGTGAATGGCTCCGCGTGCAGTACCTTTTTCCTCATACCAAAAGAAACATCATACATTAGATTGCTGCTAAATGACCTGAAATCTGACCAAGTTCTCGGTTTTGTCTGAAATGGTTTAAAGTTATTTGTAGTATTGAATTATATCCAGTATAAAAAGGTTTGAAGTGGCTCAGTGAGTGAATGGAGTACAGGGCACGACTTTAGTTTGAGCTCTTTCTGCTAATGGAGATAGAAACGCATTAATGTTTTATAATCAAATTAGCTGTGAAAGCTCTGTAGTTACGGCTATAAAAGGAACAAATGAGGTAAAACACGAACAGCGGTTAATACTCCAACAAAAACATTCATTCCTTCATTTATCTGCCTAGCCGCTTAATCCCACTGACACTGGGCGAAGGCGGGGTACACCTTGAACGGCACGTCAAACCATTGCGGGGCCAACACACGCGTGACCATTCACGCTGAACTCACACCCAGGGTTACTTTGAAACAGCCAGTTAGCCTAATGTGCGTGTTTCTTGTATTGTGGGAGAAAACCGGAGTACCTGGAGTAAACCCACGGAAGCATGGGGAGAACGGCTATGAACTTCTGGCTATGAGGCGGACGTGCTAACTGCTGCACCACGTGCTGCCCTGCAACAAAACGGTACAGTGAAATATCACTTATTTAACCAAGTGTATAAATGGTATTAAAGAATCATGCTATCGTTCTTTCCTGTACCTGTATGTCTGCTGTTTTCGAGGGGTTATGAGATGTATGATATATACGTGTTATGTAGTGTATATATGTGTTATAACTTGTTATAACGTATGAGTAAACATACAGGATTAGTCACTGCACGTTTTGGGACGTCACTGTTTGTCTTCAACGCACGTCAGCCTCAAACAAGGATAAAGACATGAGACGTTCTTGCATTGGCTTTATATAGTGTGTTTTATATGTAAATGATTTAGATTATAGAGGATTAGATGTTGTAAATTTTGTAAGTCACAGAAAAACAGATCAGGACAGAGCTGTTTGATAGTCTTGTTGCTGTGATTTCTTTCTTGCTCCGCCCCTTTTCCTGATGTCATTGCTGGTCAGCTGGTGTATCAGAACACTTTTTAAATATGACATTCCTAAAGTTAAACTCCACCTAAAAACGCTTTAAACATCTTTGGGATTATTTTGATTAATGAGAAACGCAGCATAGAAGCTGTCGAGCAAAGACTAGACACCATGTATCCCAGCATGCAGTGCAGCTTTACTACACCGAGGATTTGCTGAACTCGGCTTCCTGGCGATGCTCGAAGGCAGAGAAAGAGCTGGACAAGATAAAATACTATATCGCTGCCACATCACCATCGCTGTCTTCACATAGAGATAGAACGAAGGTGGCGGTATGGGGCGTAATGCATGGCTGCCTCACAGCGAGGGCGTTTTCGTGTGGAGTTTGCATGTTCTCTCCGTGCTTGGGGTGTTTCCTTCGGGTACTTTGGTTACCTCCCACAGTCCAGAGACATGCACAGTAGGATAACTGGTTGTTTTAAATTGCCCCTAGGTGTGAATGTGAGTGCGAATAATCGTGTGTGTGTGTGTGTGTGTGTGTGTGTGTGTGGGTGGCCCTGCAATGGTCTGGGGAGCTGTAGACTCCAGTGTTTAGTGGTAGAATTACGCGGTTCAGGAGATGAGTGAGACGAGAGGTACACGAAGGTGCAACCCCACTGCAACATTGTCCGGGAGGAATTGTGGGTAATTAAAAAGGAATCTGTCGAATAGAAAGGATTTAAAGATTGTTTAAAATTAAGTTTCCTTCAGTAATATGATCAGACGTCACAATGTCGTAATTCCGTAAAATCACTTTCGTTATTACAAATTTTTTGACTTAAAAAAAGTTGCATTTTGGCAGAATTGATGACAGTATTGATGATATCGTCCTGTATTTTTCCAGAGCAGTGATTGGCTGTGATAAAGGTGCACACTCCAGCCCCCAGATTTGATCCTCCATCAGAGAGACTCGGTTTTCTGTGTTTGAATGAATCACAGCGCTCACGCGATCCAACAAACACAAGTCACTTTAGTCAAAATAACACCGACCTCAAACATCTCAGCCTTAAACACTGGTCTGTGAAGCACTCGGCGTTTCCAGTACGGTCAGAATCATCCATATCACTTCCATCAACCTCCACAGTCTGTATAACGATGCTCTGCAGGCTCGTCAGGGATCTTCTAACGCCTTATATAACTTGCTTGCAGTGCTGAGTAAGATATTCATCCCAGTAAGAAGCTGCTGGGTGTTTTGGTGATGATTAAAGTAGGAACTATGTGTAGAATTTGACATCAGCATGGCGTACGGATGTTAATAAGCTTGTGTGTGTGTTGTTTTTTTGGAGTCCTTTGTTGGATACATTTCCTTAATGATGTTTTCATTCCTGTCGAGGGTCCCTTGTAATTATCTCGGTACCAGTCAGACTTTCCCTGAAGTGAAGCGAGCTGTGATTTATCAACACGTTCCCATGTCTAGTTACGGAGTTCCAGAAACCGGATACGGCAGTAACTTTTAACTGCACAGGTGGTGTAGTGGTTATGGTGCTGGTCTCATGATCGAGAGGTTGTGGGTTCGTATCCCCGTTAGACCCCTGGGCAAGGTCTTAACGATGCGTACACGACGTGGGTCTTATACAGCTCGGGTACCAATAGAAATACTGAGAAGGTACAAACACCTCGCCGCTTTACCCTACAGAAACTGGGATAAGCTCCGGCTGTGATGAGCCACAAAGATCGGTTGTAAAAGGCTTGACAGGCAAACAGACACCCTAAGCAATTATTTGTACTTTTTCATTCTCAGTTACAAGTAATGTTCGACAAACAGAATTCAGTAAAATTTGGAAACGAAGCTGGAAACTGTTTAAAGGGATTGTGTTAGGCATGAAGGGATTTTGGAGATGTGTCTTATGTTTGGCCAAAGATGTACTTGCTAAGTCCTAAAAAAAAAAAGGGTGTTTTCCCTAATGGACTCAAAAATTAGGGTTGGCAGGTCGGCCAACCCCCCCCGAGTGTATGTTGTACCCCAAATGTTGTGAACAGTGTTCCAGCTAGGATTTTGTAAAGGCATGGCGCAGTAGGGCAATAGAGGGCGCACCGCACGGTGTAATTACAGCACCGAACTGGGGTTCATGTAAGTTTATATATAATAAATATAAGTACAGAGACTCGTATAATAAATTAGAAAGTAAGTGAGGAGGGGATGATGATAATGACAATAATTAAATTGTATTAAATGCAGACTCTGATAATGTGGAAAGTAAATTGAGACCGTAAATAATCAAATAACGTCAAATAAGTCATTTACTGACACCAGTCTGATCTTTCCACAATTTTTCACGCATGTGTGCTGATTCAAGGTACATGTTGAGACCGGGGCGGGGGTTCCAGACCTTGACACCGACTGTAGTCTGTAGTGTTAAGCACCTGCGCCTGGAATGCTAAGCAGTTATCCCTAAATATCAGCATGACTGGTTTTACAAGGAATCAAAAACACTAACTAGTGAAAAGAGGTTTTTTGAGACCGTCTGCATGGTTTTCACAGCCAACAGCACAACAAGAACAAACCATTTTAATACAGAAACAGCACAACACATGCAGCGCACCTCTGAGGTGAAGGTCGTTAGCCAAAACAAAGTTAGTCAATAGAATATATTGTCTCAACTGGCTGATTCTGCAAGTCTCTAATACAACGAAGAGATTTCTTATTATGATTTTTTTTACGCCTAATTTATTATTCAGTTTTTTCAGGTTAAGTTACGTATGAAGTGTCACGCGATGTTGGTTTTTTACAAATTTATGAACTTTAAGATTAAAAGGAACATCTCGTGATTCCTCGGACCGATTCTGATGTGTCAAGGCTTCTGCATTTTCCCGATCGCAACCTGTAGCTTGTTCCAAAACCAAAAAACCCATAAAACAAACCCCATCATTGTGGTTTCATCGTGTCCCGTCGCATACGTGAACTCTCATTGAACAGTTAACGAAACTTGGGATGAAGTAGCAGAAAAAAACGACTTTTGCGCAAATCTGTTTGGTTTCTTCTGTTTGTTTTTCGGATTAAAGAGGCCACGCCCACTCGCAAAAAGCAAGAAATGACATGAGCGACTCTATGCTAAACTAGTCGTCACATTTGAGTCCCGGGTTCGGCCGTTCCTGTGTGGAGTTTGTATGCTCTCTCTGTGCTTGTGTGGATTTCCTCTGGGTATTCCGGTTTCCTCCAGCAGTCCAAAAACATGCACATTAGGCTAATTGGTTGTTCAGATTGCCCCTAGGTGTGAGTGTGGCTCCTATGGTTGTGTGAGTGCATGTGTAATGGCCCTGTGATGGTCTGGCGAGCTGTTCAGGGTGAATCCTGCCCTCACCAGGTGTTGGCTGAGAGAGGCTCCAGCCTCACTGCAACTCTAATAAGATTAAGTTGTTTGAAAAAAGAATGAATGGGTGGGTGAGTGTATTTAAATGAGAATCTTTTCCCCATCTTTCACCAATGAGGCCAAAGACAAATCTGTTAAAGAGAGAGTTATTGAAAAACATCGCGAAAGTAACATGATGTTCTCTCCTCGCAGTCAAATTTTCATCGCTCTGATCCGTATCGTGTTAGAGACAACTATTCCGTGCTAATCCGCAACATAAAACTAATTAGTGTTGATCATTACGGTGTGGGTTTGATGGGTCACAACATCGAACTATTCCTCGTTTAGCACTTCTTAATTTCAGGATCGTGGCACATCGAGTCTGAACGGCTTTCCGAGCTGCTATAAACGTACACGGGTCGGCTGATGGGTTGAACCCTGCGGGCTGGTGAGAAAGCGAGCTGTGTTTATTAAGGGTGGCACGGAGGCCGTAGCACAAGTCTTAATTCCTCAAGTCAGACACAGTACCAGTTGGTACAAAGTTGAGCTGAAGGTCAGTTGTGGTGTCAGTCTGTTAATCATCTGCATTAAACGTCATTGTTTTTTTATTTTAACTGAAAACAATACCTGGCCAAAAAAGCCCCCTGCCATTACGTTTGCAAATATAATGAATTACAAAATAGAAATAAATAATGTTAAAAATGAATTCAAACAAAAAACCCAATACAAATAAAATAAACCTGTGTATGTAAAACTAAATATAAACATAACGAAGGGCTCTTAAGATACAGTTCCAAAGAAATCTGTTCCAAAACCAATTCCAGTCTTTTCCATTTGTTTGGTTCACGTCTCATGTTAGTGGTTGGTTGGGAAATATTTTGAAGAACACTGTAATGATGCTGGAAAGAACAATGAACTGTCCTGATCTGGATGAGTGTTTCCCTTCTTTTTTTTTACTTTTATAACTGGTGGTATTTAAAACGTATTTAAATCCTGCTCACGATTTTTTACTTGTCAGAGTTCAACTGTAATGTTGCCGATCATTACATTACGAGCTCCTTGTTTGTTTTAACTTGTCATTAAATTGTCGTTTCGCCAAACTGTTGCTCCCTCACAAGGTCGCTCTGTCACGCTGTCGTGCCATCACATTGTTGTTATATCACTCTGTCTAACTGTCGCTCCATCAGTATCGCACTGTTAAACTCGCTCCATCACATTGTTGCTCCGTTGCCCTGCTAATCTGCCGCTACATCACACTGTCATGCCATCACATTGTTGCTCTGTTGCCCTGCTAATCTGCCGCTACATCACACGGTCGCTCTATCGCTCCATCACACTATCATGCCATCACATTGTTGCTCTGTTGCCCTGCTAATCTGCCGCTACATCACACGGTCGCTCTATCGCTCCATCTCACTGTCATGCCATCACATTGTTGCTCTATTGCGCTGCCAAACTGTCACTCCATCATGGTCAATATGTCACCGTTAAACTTGCTCCATCACATTGTTCCATTGTTGCTCTATTGCTCTGCCAAACTGTTGATCTGTCAGACTGTTGTGCCATCACGTTGTCGCTCTATTGCTGCGTCAAACTGTCGCTCCATCACACGGTTGCTGTATCGCTCCGTAATGCTGTGATGCCATCCCATTTTTGCTCTGTCAAACTGTCGCTCCATCACATTGTCGCTGTACCGCTCTGTGAAACTGTCAGCCCATCACACTGTTGCACTGTCACACGGTCACTCGCAGGTTAATATCGCTGTCAAACTGTCGCTCGGTCACTATTCCTCCATCACACAATCACTTTATCACTTCTTCGCTGTTGTGCCATCACACTGTCCCTCTATCGCTCCATCAAATTGTCAATGATGCGCTGTCACTCTGTCACTCTGCTGCAGTGTCACACCGGCATGCAAACACTTTGCTGCTTCATCACACCGTCGTTCCATCGCGATGCTGGTCCTTCACACTCTTCCTTTGTTAGTCTTTAGGTACTGTAGTTTTCTATCCTCGTCTCTCTGGCTGCACTATGTTGCACTTTTGCTCAGTCCTACTGCCACTGTCACACTGTCGCTCTGTCAAACTTTCAGTTTGCTGCACTGTGTCACACCGTCTGTCCCATTCTATCCACCATGGCTCTGTCCTACCGTTAAATGGTCAGTTGTTTGAACGGTCAGTCTGACACTGTTGTCCTGGCACTGTAATTCTCACCTCACTACACTGCTGCTCCGGATCGGTGTCCCTTTGTAATTCTCGCATTGTCCTGCTGTCACTCCTTTCCAATTTCATTCCGAAGCTTTGTCCCTGTGTTGCTGTCACGTTGTTGCTCTTTTGCTCTGTTGCACTCTCACTCTCACCCAGAGACCACTCACTCTGTATTTATCTTTCTCAAATTGTGAACCCCGTCACTGCGTCAGTTGGTTGATCTTCCAGGCGGTCGCTGTTACTTTGTCAGTGTCCCAGTTGAAAGGGTGAATTCACCATCCACGTCCCTATGAACGAGTTGTTACCGTAGAAACGATGGGAACATTTAGATATGAAAGTTGCTGCATTAGAAAATAAGACAACACCCTCTGACCAATCAGATTTGAGGATTCCGGTATCACTCACTTTGACATGACACTGGAGGTTTAGTAAAACATTCCAAGTTTACCAAATGGTACGAGTGTCCAGGGCGAGCTCATGTTAGCTTTTGGGAGCGTAGCTGCATGTCTGTGTAAAGGTACATCGTGTTCAGGCACACACACACATACACACACACACACACACACACACACACAGAAACCAATCCCAGTCCTTTTCCCTCCCATGTTGCTATTACCCAGGAGCGAGCGAGTCTAAGAAAAAGATTGTGGTTAATTATTGCCGGGCGCGGGACGCTCGGGTTCTTGACAAACTCGTTTTGAGGTTTGTGTGTGTTCTGCAGAGCGAGCTTCAGCCTGCTGCCTGAGATCTGTCCCCCCCCCTCTACCACGCCAAGCGCTCACTTATTAAATCCTTCAGACGATATTCAGTTCCTTATATCTGTCAGAGCACTTGGCTTCTGTCACGCTGCTGTTTATTTTTCCATTTGTGGCGTTTCTGATGCCCCTGCCAGCGCCTCTCAACATGGCTGTCTCTCTATTTCTCTCTCTCGCTCTCTCTCTCTCTCTCTATCTCTCCCTCGGTCTCTCCGTCTCTGCTAGGTTTTAAGTTATCTGTCGGCGTCTCGCTGCTATTACTGCCTCAGCAGTCTGGGCGAAACACACTTTCACAGCGTTTGTGAACTGTAGATAAGAGGAGTGTTGTTGGAATACCAGAGCAGCGTCTTCTCTAAAGTGGCTCATGGCAAGAAAGCAGGTAGACCGAGACGCGGCGTGAGAGGACTAAACGTGTTGTAAGATTATTATTGTGTTTGAGTGTGTGTGTTGGTGTGTGTGGTGAATTAATGCTGGTGCTAAAATCACTTGGTGCTTTGGTTTTCAGAACTTGGTGCACAAATGTATTAATGTGTACTGATCCGAAGGGCAGGGGTTCAAGCCCCACTTCCACCAGCTGCCAGTGTTGGGCTCTTTAACAAGGCCCTTAACAATCAATTGCTCAGTTGTATTAACTGTAAGTCGCTTTGGATAATGGCATCTTCCAAATACCATAAGTGATTGGATAAGGGCTGAATACGAAGGTCTCCTGGTGTTTCACCCCAGCTCATAGGCTTAATATCTCTCATACAGCTGCTTTACATCTTGTTTTGGTTCTGCGTCTGTTTACAACAGTAACAATTACAAGACCGCGTGACCGTGGGAACGCGATAACTTAACAGTGCAGCACCAATTTGTAGAAAGTGGAAGAGTCCGATATTTCGTGTTAAACAGAATAAGGCATAGGATTTCAAGAGAAATAAGAAAGATGGCAATGTTTACTAATATCACTGCACCCAGTTCAGGGGTCACTGACACTCGCGTACAGGAGAAAGCAAATGTTTCCGTATGACGTTTGTTCCGATTTCATTTCATTTCCAAGAGACAATGCTGTATTCCATGTTTATTTAATGTACCTTGTAAGTGAATGGGTTCCTTTAAGAAGACTGTCATCAAAGTTGCGGAAACATTTATCGGCCAAACATCCTTCCGTTCCACTCTTCTTCATTCTGATTGGTCAGGAATTGTCAATTTGTTTCTGTAGCAGCAACTCGGGGCGCAGCACAGGTTCATATTGTAAAGCCTGTTTGTACTGAGAGGACAGGGTTTCCATGGAGCATAGCACAGTGATGGTATAAGTCAGGGGCGCCCAATCCCGTTCCTGGTGATCTACCTTCCCGAAGACGTTCACTCCAACCCTAATTATTATTTTTGTTGTTTTTATTTTGCTCTACAGTATTAATGTTGCAAGAGAAATTCTTGCCTCTGCGTTTAACTCCTCCAGAGTGAGCACACACACTCGGAGCAGTGGGCTGCCACACACATCGGGGCGCCCGGAGAGCAGTTGGGGGTTTGGTGCCTTGCTCAAGGGCACTTCAGCCATGAAGGTGGAGGAAGGGAAGGGAAGGTGCAGCTCCACACATTTTTCCTGCTGGTTTGGGAATCGAGCCAGCGACCTTTCGGCCCCATGGCCGCTACTCTAACCGTTAGGCTACGGCTGTCCCCAAAAGTGCCCATCTGAGCATCCAGTCATCTAATCAAGACTTAAGACTCTTAAATGAAGACTTAAAACGATGATTGGATTTGTCAGAAACCAGAAACCAGGATTGGGCACCCCTGGTGTAAGTGAAGCTGTGAATTTTGGGATTTGTGTCGGTTCCTTGGTAGCAGTGACTGTTTATAGCTGCTATAATATCAGAGTTTCTGGAGTGATGGAAATCTGGTTTGAGCTGAAGGCTTTGTGGGACACCTCCGGCCTGGAGAGCTGTTAGGAATGTAGTAACACGGTTAAAGCATCATGCTGCACTTCACATACACACCGCTTCATCACCAAAAGCCAGACGAATTAAAGTTTATCTTTGTTTAGAAGTCGCAGGTCTTTTCTGCAGCCTGGAGATGGTGTGCGGGCGCGAATGCGGGAGGGCATGCAGATGTGTGAGAGCACAAGAGATTTTGTGTGTGTGTGTGTGTGTGTGTGTGTTTAAGAGAGAGAAAATCTGTGATATATATAAAGTATCGGTGTGGAACATTGTTGAATTAGTCACCTTGTGTGTCTGAGCACACGCATGCATGCGTCAGTGTGTGTGCATGCCTGTGTGTTGGTTCCTGTGTGATGTTTGTGAGAGATTGTGCCTGTCCAAGTGAGTAGGTATGTGTGTGTGTGTGTGTGTGTTCTGCTCTGGGCTCGGTTTAGTTGTGTTCGATGTTAAAGTGGGGGAAGATCGAATTGCTCTGTTGTTGGTGTTAGTGTGAGTGCGGTTCATTTCTGTTTGGCAGCACAGGTGTCATTATTCGTCGTCTCACCTCAGGATGCAGTGTGAAATTTCATTGATTTAAAAAGAAAGAACAAAGTGAGCACTGAGAGAGAGAGAGAGACAGAGACTCCAGGCCGTGTCTGTCACATTCTCCTTTGTACTCTTGCCTCCAGTTTGAGTAAAAAAAAAAAAGGTAAAAGAGAAGAAATTCTACCGTTTGGCCGCCCACAGTGTCGGTCTCTGGGACGAGTAAATACACGTACAGCAGCAGCAATGTGGTTTGTGCATTTGCTGAGCTCCAGCTCCAGGCGACACCCGTTTCACTGGCTGCTTAAAAATAGGCACTAAATGCTAAACCAAGATATATTGCCTATCATAATTGAAATTTGAATAACAGTCCACCGATTTAAAGATGAAACACACATGTATTTATGTTGCCACCGGCAACCATTTTAGCAACCGACTGAATCCGTGCCTGTTATAGTCTCGTAAGCGGCGTTATTGTGCAGGCACAAAGTTCACCCTGTTCTCCTTTTTCCCCTTTGGAGACATTGTTCACGAAGCGGGACGTGTGTGTAACCAAGAGAACGAATCTCGAGTCGTACGGTAGTAACGGCCGGTTGATCACGGTACTTTCATGATATCGTGATGTACTTGCTGTATAATTCTGTGTTTATCAAACGTGCCACAAAACCATAGCCATGAAGCTGTAATAATTGTGAACTGTTATTGTGAGGTTGATGTGTTTTTATATGATTTAATAAAAAATATTGCAAAGAAAATATTATTATATGTATTAGAAAGAAAAAATCCTTAAAAGAAGGATAGGATTTAAAACTGTTTCCATTCAGTCTTGTTTCAAAACGTCTTTAAGAAAATCAATATTATTTCAGTGCGTTGCCCAGCTGTAAAAGGTAACACACACACACACACACACACACACACACACACACACACACACACACACACACACACACACACAC
>JAOUQZ010000024.1:1756124-1766511 GCA_028564935.1 Neosilurus hyrtlii
GGGGGGGGGGGGGGGGGGGGGGGGGGGGGGGGGGTTTCGGGGCAGGGGATCTAGTGCATTAACCTGTCAGCACACACACACACACACACACACACACACACACACACACACACACCGCGTCTGTAAAAATGCAGACAAGCAAGCTCATGTCTGATGCTATTGACAAACCCGTACGACCTTATACGGGCTCTCTAAGAAGTCACCATTGATAAGATGTTAGGACTGCGTTAAATATAGAAGTGACACATTTTAATGTTTTTATTAATCCACAATGAAATATCACCAGTAATAAGCTAAAGCATCAGAAAACTTGGATTTCAACACATGCTTTCTAACAGCTATGTTGTAGCCATTCTTTTGTAACCAGTTTATACGGCGTGACATTTTTTTAAAAATGTAAAAAATATTAAAGTTTTTGGCCTCTGGCAACAAACTGTAGTTAAAATTTAAATTTAAGTCTGTCTGGCATATCGACAAGGTGCGACTATCAACCCAGAGATGGCAAGTTCGAATCCGGATTGATGCCACAGCCATCCGTGACCAGGAGTCCATGGGAGCTAATTGGCCAAACTCTCACGGGAGGGAGGGATGGCATACGCTCACTTCCCTGTCACTCATAGCGATCACCAGCCAATCATGGGCGTCTTTGAGCTCATTCGTACGAGGGGGCGGATAGCGCAATCCCTCTGAATGTGTTAGGCCCCCCCCAAAAAACGCATGCGCAGCATCGCATGTCACGGAGGGGGCGTGTGCTTGCTTGTGCCCCTCCCTGGTAGGTGGTGGTCGTGTGATAGGGAAAGTAAAATTGATGGGTGAGAATTGGATATGACTAAATTAGGGAGGAAAAAATTTAAATAAAATAAAAAATGTAAGTCTGTCTGACCACTTCCTCATTCATGAGCTCACAGATGGCCATGATTGGCTAATGACCATGAGATCAAAGCTGCATTCACACAGGAGGTGATGAGCGACAATGCAGTGTCAGTGAATGCCAGTGAAATGAGCGACGAGAGGCAAAAGTTTCTCAAGCCACGCTAAGTGGGTGGGTATGGAGTTCAACTAAACAGAACTTTCATGCTGCGTGATTTGAGTGAAGACCAACCAGAGTTTAAAGATATCCTTGATAGACAAATTCCGACAAGCACTTAATATTCCCAAATATAAAGATATTTCCAAATATCCTTTTCATAGTGAAACGATGAAAACAAGTTTAATTGCTCCACCCACATCAATATGGAAGAAGATTATTGCAAAGTATAAGTGTCCTTTATGTATGTACACAAACTTTACAAGGCCATTCGCCATGCTGCATGCCTCACCTTCCTGAAATGGTTGCCATTTCCTTTGAATATATATTTATATGCGGTTATCTTTTCACAGTTCACGACGCACAGGAGTTGCGGTTCTATACTTGCCGCCTGATGATGATGATAATAATAGTAAGCTTTTGTTTGATGCTGAACTAAACTCTCGATATAAGATGATAAAAGCTCTCAAGGACCTGCTGCAGGGAAGCTCGATGCCGCTCACAGTTTTAACTCGGAAAGATTTTTAAGCGGGAAGCATGCGAAGGAGTTACCTAGCCGACAAGAGCTGACGACAGATTCGCCTGAGAGAATGCTCCTTCCACTCAGAGAAAACAGCCAACTCACATTGCCTTGTGTTTGATTGCTGATTGTCTCTGCCCATAATTGGTCAGGGATTATCTCCAGAATCCACAGGAATGGCTCGGTAGTCCCATCCAGCTTATCGTAACTGTTTAACACCGCAATGCATGAACCCGCTAAACGTTTTGAGTTCCAGGTGGACAAACTTGACATTCAGAGATGTTTCGTCTTTTCTGACATACCATCTATGTCAAGTAAATTTCCTTCATGCGTGCACGTTGCACACGTGAGAATGTGGACAGTGCTGTTCCTGTTACTGCTAATTCTTCACAAGTCAGGAAGCTTAAATAAACCAGAGACCAATCAGATCTTGGTGGTCTGTTGGGTAATGTTTTACGAGGGATGTTTTTATAAGAGGGAGCAAAGCATGCTGGGTAGCTACAGAACCAAGGGGGCATCACATGTAAAAGTAGCTGCCTTCCGATTTACCATGAAACAGTTGCCATGTTTTTCTGGTCGTTTGCACTTACGAGACGATGCAGTGAAATCGTTTCACTTGGCCTTGACTCGCGCATTGTTTTATGCTCGTGTTATTTCTGGTCGTAAATCCGATTCTGTGATATTGTTCCTCTCAGGCTCTCATCTGGTTGTTTGGGGTTTTGAGTTAAGGCCACAGTGCAGCAGGGAGGAATGTGTCGGTGTGTTTTGACTCCGGCACTGTGTGTGGTTTGGCACGTGTTTAGCCAAAGGACGAGGACTGGCCGCACCTGCCTGTGCCATTCTCACCCGTACCAGTCGCACGGGCCCTTCTGTTAATCCTTACCGCTGTCCATAAAGTAGCCCTAAAAGGTTACAGGTCATGGAGACTCTGGTTTGAAGTGAAGCCGTGATGGTGGGTGTGGTTAATATCTCGTCCCAGACCTCTAACATCTGCGAGGTCTGATTGGTTGAGGCAACAGTGTGGCTTTGTTCAGTTAAAGTGTTGCCTTAAAGCTCAAAACAAACTTTCTGCAGAGGTTGGTGTAACATCCTGAAACTTTCCCCCTGGGTCTGTGCTTGGCTCGGTGCTTTCATGGCATGCTATACTGAGTGCTTCTCTTTCCCTGTTGCTAAGAGACACGTGTTAAACGGACGTCTCGCACAGCCACAGCACGGGCTGCTTTTCCACCAATGGCCATTCGCCTCCACAGTGCCGTCACATGACTTGGCTGCCATTTGTCTTTTGCTTGGCCTCAAGGTGGGGAGTAATACTCCTAGCAGCTGCTGCAAGCATTTCCGCTACAGTGCTCTCTCGCTCTCTCGCTCTCTCGCTCTCTCTCTCTCTCTCTCTCTCTCTCTCTCGCTCTCTCTCTCTCTCGCTCTCTCGCTCTCTCGCTCTCTCGCTCTCTCTCTCCTTCCATAACCCAAATTCTTTGTGCTCCCTTTGATTGATGATTTAACCTGAATTGATATTTTTTTTTTTTTTTTTTTATGATTAAGTCCACACGCATAAGGTAATGTGTCTAGCTAGTCGGACTCCGTAATAATAAAGGGCGTAGCTCATTGCGCGGCATCGTTACATTGCGTGTGGATTTCATAAAGTTTGTTTACGACTTAACAAATCAACAGGCCCAAAACTTTCACCTCAAACAATTCCTCAGGCCAGTCCTGCGGCTTGAGTGTGCTGTACATGAAGAAAAATTGCAAAGATGCTCGGAAAGAAGGAGCCGAGATCATCCGCACCTCGCTTTGGTAGTTTGTCAACAAAGTGCACATTAAGCCGAGCTCGTATAAAACCAGTTCTTGCCAATTTTTGTCACCAGACTGCAAAATTATATACACGAGATGCGTTTGGGACAAGGTGAACTATTCACTCTTAACTAAATAAAAGCCAGAATTAAGTACAGTGTTTAAATGCCAGCTAGCGTATCTCGACTTAGCGTTTCAGTTAATAGTGCATTTAAGTTTGCCATCGTGCATTTTGGTGTTGCTGCATTTCCCAACACTCGCACAGCTTCATAGTGTGTGCTCAGACCTGGAAGTGCTTTGGCAGAGGTCGTAGCCATGACTCCATGGCCAACAAACACACTTCACCGTGCCAGTCACGCGGGGAAGGAATCCGATCACGGGGCACATGCACCCAGAACCTTGCAGGATCTCTGAGTCAAGAGTCAGAAAATGTCCCACAAACGGCTGTTTTTGGGCGCCGTACTCACCCCAGTCCTCCCTCCGACCCACCCACATACTCCTGCTTTTCACGCCTCCTCGTCTTACCTCTTCCTTCACTGCTTTTACTTGGTTCCACCACCCCGTAAGCAGCTTTTTACTGGTTTCCAGTGCTCTAATTGGTCTTTACACAGTTGTCCAGTGTGTAACCACATCCAGCACCCTGCAGCGCTGCTGTGGTTGGCTTCGACACGGTTCTACATCGTATAAAACACTTTCTCAGCTCAGGGAAACCGTCCTGTGTGATAACGCATAGTGCTGTTTAATTTTTCTTATTTTTACCTGATGTGCATTAATTAAAAAAAATGTGGAGTGCTTTAAAATGGTGGAGTTTTTATTTTGTCCCTGTTGTTCTTCTGGGGTTTAAGTGGCTTGGTTTTCAACATATCATCGTTATCTCGTCACACATAAAAATGATTTCATCAATCGATACGGGTCATCTCTGTGTTAGCGTTAACCTTACAGATAGAGCAGCTGTCATGCTGCTTAATGGCAGAGAAAAAAGTGGATGCAAAGATGCAGAATGTGTTTTATTATAAGCCAGGTGCAAAAGGTATCCAAAAACACAGTCGGAGATTGTCAGGCAGGCACGGGTGACGTGATGCGGCAGACTGAGTGTCACAGATGTAACCAGCTCACAGTCGAGGATGAGCCAGGCAAAGATCATACACAGGCCATGCAGTACATTTACGTTTACAGCTTTTGGCAGAGCGAATTATCATTTTTATACAACCGAGCAATTGAGGGTTAAGGGCCCAATAGTGGTGATAGAGGGGATTGAACCGCTGATCTTTGGATCAGTAACCCATCGCCTTAACCGCTAAGCCACCCACTGCCTTAAATGGGTCATGCGCAGGAAATCAAAGTAGACACAGACTAGAAGGCTCGGCATATATTGGTGGTGCTACACATTACTAACATTATAGTTTGTGCTTGTATGTATATAGTCCCTCTTATTACGTGTAGATAGTTTGCACTTGTGGTGCGATCACCTGCACATGCGCGTGTTTTTTCATTTAGTGAATTGTTGTATTTCTTCCGCCTTGGAGTCCCGGAAGTAGCTGCTGCACTTGTCCACAGAGCACAACCGGGAGAAACCCTGACAGTAGCAGTTTTTAAAAAAAAATTTTTTTGCTGCCCTATACAGCATTTTCTCTAATCGAGTCCCTTCATATTCCTGATTCTGGAAATATAATCATGCTAATTAAAGGGTGGTGTGGATTTATTTCAATATTAAAACATTTTTATTCAGGTTTTTTTTTTTTCTGTGGAACATTAAGTGTCAGTCCTGTCAGGCACCCGGATGAGTCATTTATCTATTCCTGGAAAAACCCTCTGTGTTTTAATAACCAAGTTTAAATATATGCTTCCAAATGTTTATCGTCTAAACCCCCCAGCTGAAAATCTTTTCTGCGAGCAGCTTTGTTTAGGTCGGTGAATCACCTGCTGACTCAGCAGTCTGTCTTTCCTCTGACTATGAGATATTATCGATGAACCTCCAGCCGAAGTGAGTGTGGCCATCTGCACGGGCGTTTCAGGTAGTTTCAGAGCCGAGTACTACGCGCGATGGATGTTTTATTTTATTTTTTTTTTTCCGGCACTAACACCGAGACCGGTTTTTCGGCCAAAACCTGTAATTGTTGTTTTGCTTCTGTCTCAGAAGGGCTTTGTGTGCAATTACTTTTAATTCACTTTTGATTAAGACATTTCCTCGGACAGTGTCATTTTTCTCCGTGCAACTCCACGCCATTCACTTTTATTATTTTGTTTTCGCGTCTGAGGTGAACCTGAGCCGTTCGTTTCCGCTTGTTGGCATGGTTACATGGCGATGCAGGCTACATTGTATCAAGAGTGCTGAGAATGATGTACGGCCTGTTGTCAAGGAGATGAATAAAAATATCCAATAATAATTTAATAAGAATTTTTGGAAATTGCAGTTGAACCTACAGGATATCTGTAGTGGTTTAATGAGAAAAGTAATTAGGTTTAAACCCAAAAGTGGGTGTGGCCTAAACCATGCACACCTCTCAAGTGTAGAAATGTCAGTGTGGTGCCTTCCTCAAGCTCGGCTTCTTCTGTCATGTTCACCAGATCTTAACTAAAGATGTAACAGGATAATACTGTAGCTGTGTTTGGTGACACTGTTTTATTGAGCGCTAGTGAAGACGGAACAACTGGTGCTCTTTACACTTCCACTTGAATCTCATTGGACTACAACTAATAACCCTAGAAGAGCCTGTCTGCGTCTGTGTGTAAAACGGAGCATTTCTGAAAATCTTGCTAACCAAATGTGAGCGTGGAATGTCGTTCCTTTAAAGTGCAGCGATCGCCCCAGGGCCTTTTTCCCCTTCACGTGTTTGCCTCCTCACATGTTTAGACTCGACGGAACTTCAGCGTAAAGTTTGTCCAAATCAGTGCTTCAGGAGCCTTAGTCAGGACCTGAAACGACAAACCACACATCTTGGATTAATCCCAGACTCGTTTTCCTGCACGCAGCAGTTTGAGTTGTAGCACAAAAGACATTTTGAGATGGGTCAGCGCCACTGGCTTGCTGAGTTATCAGTTCGAGATGAAGCGCACTCCTGACTCAGGACTGATCCACACTTGCTTGTTTGACTCTGAGTCACAGCTCATATTTCAGTTGGCAGCACATGAGCGATATGGCGTGTTTAAAGAACGCAACAGAAGCATAGGTTATGATCCATACGTTTGATTTTTAGGTGCACTGTCTGATTGAGCGGGTTTAATGATTTTTTTTTTCATAGCAGTGCTGACGTTACTCACTGGACTGCCCTAATTTTGTTATTGCGGACATAAACCTGTATTTTAAATCTTTCTGTGCCAGGATGTTTTTGAAGGAGTCTCCAGTGTCAGTGGTTTGTAATATTCATGGGTAGATCAATGGCTTTAAGGTTTCACTGTGACAACAATTGCCGTTTCTGTAGTAATAGCAACGACTGATGGTTCCGTAGTGACAAGTGCGGGTTCTATAGCACAACTATGTTTTCTATACTAATAACCTCTATAGTAGTTGTGGTTTCTATAGTACTAAATGCTGTTTCAATAGTAACAACTGGGGTTTTATTCATCTTAATCACGTAAGCAGCGAGTTAAGAGAACACTAAGGCAATTCACTTGTGTGCACTGTATAGATTATTCTCGGAGGATCCAGAATCAGGCATGGTGTGTGTGTGTGTGTGTGTGAGTGTGTTCCGGCTTGTCCGTGTGCCAGGGTGAGCTGGATCAGAGCCCGGCGTCTCATGCAGTAATATCTTCTTTATGAGCGCTCTGGCAGCTCGGCTGTGCGAGTACCCTCGTGCTGTTCAGCTTCTCTTTTTTTTTTAGTCGGTAATTCTGCTAACGTGGACCAGATGCATCCTGTTGACTGTGCACTCGGATTTATTTATTTAGCAGCCATGCTGCTGTTTGCAGGACTCCAATGGAGGTGTGTGTGTGTGTGTGTGTGTGTAAGTAAGAACAGCTCTGTACAGTTATTAATAGTTACTGTGTAGTGCATTGTTATGTGTTTATTTTTTCATGACTTGCGTTGAGGGTTTGGGAGAAAGTAAGTAATCTAGGCTTCTTTTCACTGTTTGTCTTTTTCTGTCTGTGTGTGTGTGTGTGTGTGTGTGTGTGTGTGTGTGTGTGTGTGTGTGTGTGTGTGTGTGTGTGTGTGTGTGAGAAAATGTACATGACAGTGTTTATCAGTGTGTTGATAGTTTTGTGAGAGTTATTTTCTGTAAACATGTGATAAATGTACTTTAAGAAGTGTAACTTGCAGGAAATTGACTGCTGTTGTAACTCAGCAGCGCCGTCCACACACAGGGTCAGCTGAAGTTCACATGATTTCAACCACAGGCAATAGGAGAGCAGTAGGTGTGTCCTGAAGATTCTTCCATATTCAGCGAAACTTCTACACGTCCGGAAAAAAAGGAGAAAGACTTTTAGAAGTCATATGTTAACCGGTCTTAAATACAACCCCCCCCCCCCCCCCCCCCCCCCGCAGTGTTTTGTAGGCCGACTCTATATTTTCTCGCTGTATCTAAAACCACATGTATTTTGGAGATGTACAAAATACTTTAGTGATTTAGTTTTCTATAATCTGTTGTACATCACAGATGGTTATTGCTTAAGACTCCCCAAATCACAAAAGGCATTGACAAACCTGACTCACCATGTGTTGACTCCCTGAATTACCGGGTCGTCCTGACTCCCCAAATCACTAAATGTGCTGATTCCACATTTTCTTGAGCAAATTGTGTAAAATTTCAGACATTTAGTGAAAACAGCATCAGAATAATATCATAGTATTTGAATTATTTTTAGTATCACTACTGCCTGTTAATAACAGGTGTACACACTGGTGTACACGTATGCCAGACGGACGAACGTACGCTATAGGTTTTTTTGACGTTTCAAAACCAACTCGATGGTTAAACTCTTTTCCCGCGGGGGAGCTCAGCTAAAACCACAACTATGCTGGATGAAAACGAAGCATGCAGTCCTGTTTAGATCACAGCAACCTCGCCTTTTTGACAGTAAGAAAACAAAAAAAAACCTCGTCATGTTACCAAGCAGTCACAGAATAGTTAATCTACAGGTCCCTGTGGAGGTGCTGTTACTATGGGAACAATAACGTGTTAGGGAGAGTTGATTATAAAAGTGGGGCTTCTGTTAGAGCAGATGAAACTATTTTATCGTACTTTTGTGTTTTTATGCAGTCTCACAGCTAATCTTAAGTGTTAATACACACCCACACAGACTCATCAACACACCCTCGAGCCATGTACAAATGGAATTCACAGACCAGAAATGGCAAGAGGCTCACAGACAACGGATTCCTTCGTGATTCGACCCTGTTCGGCATGTTCCTGTGACAGATCCTTCGCCGTAAAAGTCTTTACAGCGTCTAAGTGAAGCTGCCCGGGAGCTCGTTTTACCCCACGCATTATTACGCCACTTTCTTTAGCAGACTCTCTAAAGTTCAGCCAGCCGTCTCCCCGACACACCACCATGGCCTTATTTGCGGTTAGAGTTGTTTTGCCAGTGAGCAGCACCCCATCTCCCTCGAGGCATTGTGCCTCAAATGAGTCACATAAGCCTGGTCAGCTTCATGTGGGGTGCTGCTTCACCCTGACATGCTTACAGAGTTACGGACATGTGAGCATTATGCTTAAAGGTTGCTACGTGTTTCCGTTTTGTGCTAACATTTTTTCCTCTAAATTCACACTCGTATTCAATTGACATCAAAGTAGATCTCAAACACAGTGTGTGTGTTTGTGTGTGTGTGTGTGTGTGTGTGTGTGTGTGTGTGTGTGTGTGTGTGTATCCACTTTGAGATTTATAGTGCTTTGAGATTATGCAACAAAGTGCATAAAAAAGTGCTGAAAACGTATGCTAGTTATTTTGTGTGTTCTATACATTGATGTTTTCTCTGTGAAAACACTCCTCTGGCAGCCCTGCCAGAAAAATTCAGCCTGTCAAGAACTCGATGAACAGGCTCTGTGTGCACTCTGTGTGCCAAATAATTTTTCACTCAGTCAGCATGATCAGGCCGAATCCTGCGCAGCTGCCTGTGAGCCCTCGCTCTGTAGCTGAGGTTTTTTATTGCGCAGATGTTAAACACGCTGCAGGGAAGTGAATCCGTGAAGGAGGACTCAACCCTCCACCTGAATTTCCCACCGAATACGCTAACTCAACAAATATACTGACTCATAGAATACGTGGACTCCCTGGACATACTGACTCCATGAATTGTATACTCTTGATTCCTGAATCACTAAATACACTGACTCCCCAAATGCGCTGACTCCCTGAATCACTTAATGCACTGACTCCCCAAATGCGCTGTCTCCATGAATCACTTAATACACTGACTATCCAAATACACTGACTCTCCAAAAGCACTGACTCCATGAATCACTTAATACACTGACTCTCCAAATGTGCTGACTCCCTGAATCACTTAATGCACTGACTCCCCAAATGCGCTGACTCCCTGAATCACTTAATACACTGACTCCCTGAATCACTTAATACACTGACTATCCAAATACACTGACTCTCCAAAAGCACTGACTCCCTGAATCACTTAATACACTGACTCTCCAAATGCACTGACTGCCTGAATCACTTAATACACTGACTCTCCAAATGCACTGACTGCCTGAATCACTTAATACACTGACTCTCCAAATGCGCCGACTCCCTCAATCACTTAATGCTCTGATTCCCTGAGTCACTTAATACACTGGCTCCCCAAATGCGCTGACTCCCTGAATCACTTAATACACTGACTCACCAAATGTGCTGACTCCATGAATCACTTAATGCACTGACTCCCTGAATCACTTAATGCTCTGACTTCCTGAATGACTTAATACACTGACTCCCCAAATGCGCTGACTCCATGAATCACTTAATACACTGATTCCCCAAATGCGCTGACTCCCTGAATCACTTAATGTGCTGACTCCCTCAGTCACTTAATACACTGACTCCCCAAATGCGCTGACTCCCTGAATCACTTAATGTGCTGACTCCCTCAGTCACTTAATACACTGACTCCCCAAATG
>JAOUQZ010000024.1:1777108-1789543 GCA_028564935.1 Neosilurus hyrtlii
TCACTGATAATGACTTTAAAGCACTTCTGTAAGTCGCTCTGGATAAGAGCGTCTGCTAAATGATGTAAATGTGTGTGATATTCACACTAACTGTGGCGATAATGCAAAAGTGAGTGTTTCTGTGTTTGGATGTTCTCATCCCATGACTGTGATTCAGAGCTGTTTTGCATTTTCACATCCTGTTCAGTCATCTTGTGTGTGTCTGTGTGTGTGTGTGTGTGTACTGAGTCATTTTTTAATGCATCAGCTTTCAGGTGTGTAAGGGGCAAAAGTGCTGCAGGTGTTGTTTTAATGAGCGACAGGAAAGCACTTGTTTGTGTGTGTGTGTGTGTGTGTGTGTGTGAGAGAGAGAGAGCGAGACCTGACCTTGTTTTGTATGTTTTTAGGACCACACTTCAATCCCAGTGCGATCCACAACTTTTACGACAACATCGGTTTCCTCGGTCCTGTCCCCCCCAAACCCCCAAAAGGTGAGAACATGAGTGCCCATACACACACACTTCCTTTATCATACACTGCCTTACCAAAAATGGTTGCACACACTAATATATTTTGTTGGAACTTCTTTAGACTTCACTTAAACATCATAACATTTATTTCCATCCAGATTCGGTTCATTTTTCACTGATATCATGAACTGATGACAGGAAAGTTGAACCACTCCATAAAGTCTTCTCCGGCACATCTCAAAGACTTTAAGAAGGGTTAAAATCAGTACTTTGTAGTACCAGTGTGAAAATGATTCCTCATGCTCTCTGAACCGCTTTTTCATTCAGTTTTATTTCCGTGCCATCAGGGAAGAAAAAGTCCATTCAGGTCGCCAGGTGACTTCATTTTATTGCCACATAATGTTGCTGAACCTCAACTTGACCAACTGCCATGCTGATTACACCCTGTAACCAAGGTCAAAAGGCGGTCTGGCAAAATATTAGTGTTTTTTGGCCGGTCAGGGTATATTATTGTGCTTCTTGCTGCTATATACTCTACACAAACAAGAGCCATTTCTTCTGCATTTTCATCTGTTGCCTTCTGGATTTGTATGTGCTACCCTGCCCTCTAGTGCACGATGTTTAAAGTTCAGTATACAATACATGTGAATACTGTTCTGAGGAAGTCTGTATAATATTACTGAAGTAAAACAAATTAAAAATACATAAGTAAAAGCGTCCATCACTTTTAGCCGCTAATACAATTAATTACATTTTCCGACAGCGCACACACACACACACACACACACACACACACACACACACACACACACACGTGCACTCACAGTTTTATTTCTGCTTGTTTCTTATTTACTTTTACGTTCTTCTAGCTTCTAGCTCCTCTTTTTCCTTTATATGACATTTGTAAATCTCTACGTTTCTATGCTGTTGTCTCGTTCCGTCCCGTCTCTTCCCTCGCTCTGTTTTTCGCGCCGGGCTCAGGCTCGGATCAGTGGGGCTCTTTGGACAGGAGAGGACGCAGAATAAACGTCAGCTCCAAGCTGAAAAGAGACCCGTCTCTCCCTCCAGTTCCTCCCTGTCTCCCTGCTCCTGTGGGTGGGTACCTCTCACACTGCCTGCCTGCCTAGCTGCCTACCTACCCCCCTGCTCATCTCCTTGCCTCTCTTCCTGCTTTCTGTTTTTGTTATTTAGTTTTGTTTCTCCTTTCTTCACTCTCTCTCTTCATCTCAGCCCTTTACTTTCTCATGCTCTTTACTTCCTCCTTATCTCACACCATGTCCTCCCCTTGTTCTCGCGTCTCTTTAAATAATAATAATACAAAAACCTTTCTGACAGCAGGATCCCCATGGTCTGTGTGTGGATTTATGGTTTTGATTGGATTGTGGTTTTCTACTTGCTGTTAAATAGAAGAAATGAAATAAAAATGCAGGTCAAATCGTTGTTATGGATGCTGCATGTTTTCATCTAATATCCCAGTGTATTATTAATCATGCCACGCCCCTCTGGCACATCACTATAGAAGTATTTCAATGCAAATACACATATCTCTCTTTCTCTCTCTCTCTCTCTCTCTCTCTCTCTGTCTCAGAGCCGGGTAGGATCATAAAGCCGGTGCCTGGGGTTGAAGATGATGACGAGGTTCAGTGGGGCTGCACAGCCTGCACCTTCCTCAACCATCCCGCTCTCAACCGCTGTGAACAGTGTGAATTTCCACGACATTTCTGAGCCCCAAATGCACACTCACACACACACACACACACACACACACACACACCTGCGCATACCCAAACAAGTTCACGTCAGTTATGCTTTGTTACAGATAGCTTGCAGAAATATGGACATGAATGGTGTGTGTGTGTGTGTGTGTGTGTGTGTTTCTCTTGCTTTCGCTCATTTTCTCTCTTCTTTGCTCTTTTTTGCGTGCTCTCTCTCTCACTATCTCTTCTTTGCGCTCTCCCTCCTTCATTGTCTCACTTTCTATTGCTGTCTCACTCTTGCAGTCTGTTATCGTCTTTGTTGTCTCTCTGTCGCTGTCCCTGTCACTCTTTCTTGCTTTTTCTATGTTGGTGTTCCTCTCTCATGTTCTCTCTCTCGGTCACTCTTTCACTGTCACTTCCTGTCCCTGTCTCTCTCTCTCTCTTTGTTGTTCTATTCCCCTTCTCTCTTTTTCGGGTGTGTGATGTGTTGCCCACTGAAGACTGGATAATGTTTACAGGTTTTCTTCTGGTTTTATCTGGCACGCCAAACTGAGCTCTTTAATTTGTGTGTGTGTGTGTGTGTATACGTGACAGAGGGTTTAGGTTTCCTTCACTGATTCCATCATGAGTCTCAGTATAGCCTGAAACAGTATTATAAAAGCCACACACACATAAATGCACGCACGCCATTGTGCCTTTTGGATGGGAATTACCTTCGAGAGCCTCCTCTCTTTTACCTGAAGGGAATAAACATTACAGACTACTTTCTGGACTTGGCTTGTGTCCCCGACGACTTTGGGAACGATCTGTGGAATATCTGCCAAAACCGGAGTTTTCTCTTCCTGTGCTTTCTCGGGAAGGACAAAATAAAATGAATAAAAGGTAGCGGACGAAGTGAAACTAATCTGCATGCTTTAGATGTACAGTTTACAAACGGAGACCCCGCCCACCTAAGCTTTTCCTGTACATAGTGTTAGAACGAGCTTTAGGATGCTGTTTTTTTCCCCTCCCTTCCCTCGCTCTCTTTATCTTTTCACATGTATTTTCTGTAATTATAGCTCCATAGACTTCATTTACTTTTATTTGTTGGGTGTTTTTGTTGTTGGTTTCTTTCCTCTCAAAACCAGACGAGTACGGCTTTCTCTTTTTCGTGTTCGGAGTGAGCGGTGTCACTTTTCCAGTGTACGGGCTGCAGATGCAGCCAAAAATAAAGGTCAACGAAAGACGGGCGTGACCCCTAATATGTCCTCCACCTGCATCATGGACAAGTCAAAGGTCACCGCATGTCTTCCGAAGCTTTTAAAAGGACCTCCGTGTTATCTGCCAACTGGAATGTACGTAGGTTTCAAATTCTGGGGACCTTTGTGCTCTGGGAGGAACACGTCCAAGCATCACCAAAAACCTCGACAAGGACATCAGACGATTTTATTCAAACCAGAGCAAAGACTTCTGGGACGGTTGGGTTTGGTCCACGTGTCTGCCACAACTCAAACCAAGGGATTAATTATTATTATTATTATTATTATTATTATTGTTGTTGTTGTTGGGTTTTTTTCAGAGACTTGCAGAGGTCAGGTGGAAAAAGTTCCGGAACATTCGGTTCCTATTCAGAGCCAAAGCTATCACCACGTGCCTTCAGCGGACTGTCCGTCACCGAATCTGAGATACTCTGCCTTTAAAGTGGACACTGCCTTATTGTGTTATTTTGCCCCTCTTCCTAGAGTTGATTACACAACACCCACAAGGCCTTAATGACATTTTAAATGTTAAGTTGCTTTTACCTTTTCTCCCAAAAGATCTATAAAGAGCTGAGAAGATGTGAAGAAGTGTCCTTTTTTGGTTTCACATTGTGCTGCCTCACTTTTCAGCCTTATTAAAGTTTTCCCAGGTGACTTCACCTTATTATTTTTTTTTTATTAAATCTTAATTCTATGCAGTCAAAATGTCAGATATGATGGATGCAGTCAACCTAATGTGGTAAAAAGACAGAGATTAAGCCTCATTCTGGATTGAAATAAAACGAGAGCAGTACTGAACAAACACCAGTGAAAGAAGTACTATTTACTCCAGGACGTCGCTGAACCTGTGATTTAACAAAAGGGTGTAAAAAGGTAAAATAAAAGTGTTTCGAATGAGTGGCTGAAGCACTTATTTAAGAAACCGTACACTTTTAACGTACAGTCTCAAAACAGTTAACCCCCCCCCCCCCCCCCCCCCCCCCCCCCCCCCCCCCCGGGCTTCTATCAGAGCCGTGATTTATGTTTATGGTTTTAAATCAAGGGGGTTTGGGGGTAAAAGAAGAAATGATTTGGATCTCTAGAGTGGTTTTTAATTTTTAGCTGGGAAAACTGTCTTTGTAACGGATAAGTTATTTGTAAAAATAAACATAAAATATTCTGAATGTTTTTTTTTTTTTTTTTTGTGGTGTCGGCATGAGAGCGAAGGTTTCAGTTGCATGTTTCTCCCCCACTAGATGTCAACGTTGTGCTTTAAAGGAAGTCTCTGTCACGAGGACGCTCTCGTAGATATGTCACCAGTTCTTAGCAGAGGTAAGCTCAGTGAGTAATAGTGCTGGTAAAGAATGCTGATGCTTCCTCCATTTTGACATGTTTAGTAATTTAGCTCTGACTTCTTATAGTCTTGTTCCTGTACACTGATTTAATGAATGCGTTCACCCTAGTGTTAGACAATTTAATTAATATAATTATTGAGGCACTGCCTGAATCAAAGATCTGACGATGTTTACATATGTAAGTGTATAGAAACATGCCTACATAAAGGAAGAGAATAAGCTGCAAAGTGCAAGTGCACTCAGCGTCGACGGCACGCATATGCAATATATTATTCCTTACATTTTCTTCCTTTATTAGGTTGCCTGTCTGACGTGAGCACATACAACAAAATCGAGCTTATGGCTTTACAACATTTGCAAGTATGGAGACACAAGTATGGTGCCATCTATCCGTACCTGTGTCCTTGAAATTAGGTCAAGGTGGCCGGGTTTCAATAGGTTTGAAGACCTTGACACTTAAGTATAACAGGTATGAATTGGTAACCGGTCAGACAAAACCTGCACCCTCTAGGTTAGTGGTTCTTAACTTGGATTCGATCGAACCCCAGGGGTTCGGTGTGTCAGTCTCGGGTCAAGACAACACACACTCTTGGAAGCTGTCAATCATCTCAATCAACAGATGCAAGGCGTGGAGTCAACATCATTGAAGCGGAAGAAAACCTGAAGGCTTTTCAAAAAAAGCTACCGATTTGGAAACCGTGAACAGAGTGATAACTTTGCAAACTTTGTGTAAGTAAGATTGAAGACATGTCTGGAATAGGAGACATTTCTTTATCCGGGGAACTGAAGCAAGCAATCGCCATGCACTTAGATGAGCTCGCAAAGTCTCTCGACGGATACTTCCCCACTAGAGAGTCATATCCAGCATGGGTTAGACAGCCGTACATGTTTAGTGTTGCGACAACAGATGACAGTGATGAATACCTCCACGAAATCATTGAACTTCAGCAGAGCAAGGTTTAACCGCGACTCCAGAACAACAACGCTCTTAACGTTGTGGTGTCACCAACTCGTAGCGTACCCTCTTAATGCTAAGAAAGCCCTTGAGATTTTCATACCATTTGTTAAAATGTATCTTTGTGAGCAATCCTTTTCGAGGATGGTAGACATAAAAACCAGACTGTTGCTAAAATGATATGAGTGGCACTTGCCAAGGTGAAGCCACGCATTTCTGAACTTGTCTCTGAAAGGCAACAGCAAAAGTCACATTGATTTGCAGTAAATATTCATTATAAATATTCAAATATTATAATAGAAATAATCAGTGTTTGTGTTTTTGTGTGAAATTTATGTTTTGTTGGTTTTGTTCTTTGAAGACCCAATGTTTTGGATTTTCAAAATTCTTATTTCATTATTGCAGTTATAAAGGGTTCGGTGAATGCACGTATGAAACTTGCGGGAGTTCAATACCCCCAACAAGGTTAAGAACCACTGTTAATAGAGTGTTAACGTGCATTTTTGATAAATTGACCTCTTACCTTGAAAAATAGGTCAAGTTGACCCAGTTTTGATAGGCTAATAGGGTGTGTCGTTGGGTAATGCCTGATATAAAATAAAAGAGGATATCCTGTGAAGACATAGTGTCCCCTACACTTCATATCTTCCAGGATGTTAGTACAGGAAAAAAAAGACAAGTGGACCTTTAATTCATGATCAGTGTTTTCCATTAGTTTAAAAAACCTCGGGCAAGAGATTTGTTTATAACTTAGTTTAATTCTAATGTTGTAACAATTTTTAAGCAATACAAAAATCATAAAGAATTTCGCAGAACCTTATCAACATTACATAGCTACACACAAAAACCTACATCCAAACCAAATCTGTAGTCGGTTTCTTCAGGTTCGATCCATGCCAGCGTTCTCACAGTCACATGACACGACATTCACTCTCAGAGGTCAGCCTTCATGTTCACATTCAAAAAGCAACTATTATAGTAGAGTAATCTCACCAAACCAGGTGCTGAGAGCTTTAAAATACAAATACATTCATCTTGTCTTTACAGTATCAGTAGGTTTATACATACAGTATAGAAGTAACACAGTTTAATTCCTCATCTTTACAGGTGATGAGCAGGTGATTTTTGTAAAGAACGTATTGAAGTAACACTGCCTCATCACTAGTTCTGTTTTGGCCGCAAAAATGTGTCTACTTTCATAGAAAGAGGTGACAATGTGCAGCAAACATATAGCCTTTAACATTTTTCCAGTACATCGCCACTAACATTAAGGGAAAGTGGAATGTACCATCATATGCTGAAAAGGCCAGGCTTTCCAACTGATGAGTTTACTGTCAGCTACATGGTGCAAGAAGAAGTTCTGTTCATATTTAGATGACAGAAAGTCCCTCTCAATCCTGTCAGCTGGTCTGCATGATAACGCTGAAGATGTGATTGTGGTTTGAGGTTGACAGATACAGCTAAGTAGTCAAAATATTCAAAATGGGATAACATTTCAGTGCTTGTTAGCGCCAGCGCAAAACAAAAGTCGGGGTTGTGTCTCTTTTTGAGATGAAGTTGAGTAAAAGTGATAGTCTTATTGGGGCGTGATGCTGCACCTGTGCCACTGAGAAGACTTGTACAATCAGACTTTTTAAAAAACAAACAAAGCACAACAGCAATACTGCTCTTGTATTACGAATTACCTCAGGCTAAAAAATCTTACCAAGCCAGTTACTGTCGAATGTACTTTATTCTTGATGGACAGGACATGCCAGAACGAGACTGTGGCATTTGCTACGGTAAACGTTTGTGGTTTAATCATCTTCTGTTACTGTTTAATGTAAGGAGCTGTTTCTGTATTTCTGGATCAGCATGACCAGCTGTTTTGTATCCAGTATATGTGGATATAAGCTCATAACTTGGTCCACGATGCTCTGAGGGAAAATTGTGCTGAGCTGAGACCTCACATCCCTCCTCCTGTCCATTACATTGTCCCCATCCATGACCTCGGCTTGGCCTTGACCCCAGTTCACCTCTGGCACCCTGAGTTGATTAGGTGTGGACTGAGGATACTTCCGACTCTCGTTGCAAAAAGGTGCATTACTGTTTTTATAATGGATGTGTCGATATCCATGGTTCAGATAATGCGTCTGAGTATAGCCAAGGCTGATGTCGGAGTGTGTATGTTGGCAGCCCGTGAGCACATGGAATTCAGGGCTGTAGCACCGGGATGGCACGTCTGGACTGCGGGCTCGTCTGTGCTGCATATTTGGACCACCAGACAGGAAGTAATCGCTGCTGTTTCCAGTCATACACCCACTGCTGTAGGCTAGTGATGTCTGCAGGGCGGAGTCACTGAGAAAAATGCGAGACATAGAACTCTCAAGCGAACCGTAGGCATGGTCGCTTTTAATGCTCTTGCACAAAGCAGGAAGGGATCTCTGCAGATATGGCTGGCTTTGTGTTTCGTGTGGGGAAGAGTATAGATCAAGGCCGGAAAGTGCACGAGTCAACTCATCGTGGGGCAACAACGGTAGCACGGAAATGGACTGATAGTCGCTGGGGCTGTTTGTGGAGTGCGGAAACTCCTCAGTTATGCTGGATGGCTGACTTTTTGCTCGGAGTTCATCGGCTACAGAAAGCTGTGGCTGGTTGGATCTCTCAGGATGGTAGAATTTACATTTCACACCATACGTGCACTTCTTTCCTGCCAACAGTGAAGAGAAAGTCAGTTATTATCGTGTTTGTGACTTTATTTTAGAAAATATGACAAACCCAGTTTAGTGCTTTCAGATGGAGACTTACCATATGGACAGTGCTGGAGCTTCATCTCAGATGTTAAAGGCTTCTTTCTCAGGAAGTTCTCAATCGTGGGCCCATTCCTCCCAAGCGGATCATCAGGGGGCATGAATCTTAAAAACAAAATAAAAAATTAAATAAAAATCTTAAAGGCGATGATTCGACTGGCTCTCAAAACTAGTCAGCATGGTGGTGTGCTGGTTTCCTCCCACAGTCCAAAGACATGCGCATTAGGCAAACTTTATATTCTTGATTTCCACTGTGTGTGTTGGCACTGTGATGGTCTGGTGAGCTGTTCAGGGTGTACCCTGCCTGCGCCCAGAGTCGGCCGAGATAGGCTTCAGCCTCCGTGTGACCATAATAAAGGGTAAAGTGTTAAAAAGTGGAAATTGAACATGAACTATTTAACTCTAAATTCTACAAACTAGATACATCTCAATGTTGTTGTTTTTTTGTATTGTAGAGTATAGGGTATACAATTAATAAGCATTAGTGAACTAGCTTGTTGCTACTTAAGTAGTTGGTGGAAGTGACTGCAGTACAGTGTAAAATCTTTTTATTTTTGGTGTTTATTAGATTTGTTTAGTGTAAAAGCTGGCACTGCCAAAACCACTGGGACTTCCTAGAAAGTGGGATTTTTCTTCCAGTGAAAATGTAGGCTATAACTGGATTAATATTGTATGGAACGTAATAATTGATAATAGTGTCTGCTCATCGATAAAAGAGTAAGCACGTCATTGTTAAGGTTGAGGCGTGGAGAAACAGGAACAAGGAACTTTTATGTTCCCGGTTGCCTTGGTTTGCCTCTCAACATTGTATTTCCTCATACAATTATGAATGTGATCTTCAACTCCATTCTCGTCATAACAGGTGCTTTCCCCCTCAGTGTGTAATCTCATTCATATTCCTCTTCCCTTAGAATACAACCACGTGCTCGTTAAACTTACATATCATTGGCGAATGTGTACATGAGCAGCCTCTCTTCGATAAACTTCTTCCACTTCGGATTTTCCAGCTGTAGGTCACGGTAGTTATCATTAGACACGATGATGCCATCTGAGCTGTAAGCCAGCTTGACGATGTAGCGGTCGTCGTAACACACCACCCGCTTGCCGTTGACGCACCGCGACGGTGTGTACACCAGGATGTTCCTGCACTCTAGTTCATCTAGTATGTGTTGATCTGAAAAGAGCAGTGAAGAGTGTTGATTGCTTTTACAACAGCAAAGTTCATATAGAGTCGTTGTCCTGTTTTGATAGAAAATGGTGTGAATTTTTATCTTTTATCACTAAGGGTAACCAGGTACCAGGGGACCAGGTACAACACCAGCTCTCTCTCTCTCTCTCTCTCTCTCTCTCTCTCTCTCTCTCTCAAGCCCACAGAGCAGGCTTAACATGATATCATAGTAAAAGTGAATGTAGCTCATTTATTCATTTTCTGAACGCTTAATCATAATTGGGGTTGCTGTGCCCATCTCAGCCGACTCTGGCCAAGGGCAGAGTACAGAATCATGCACTGTGGGACAGCAGTGATAGCCTGGAGATAGTGGGGCTTGAACCCGTGACCTTTGGATCAGTGAGCTAGGACCCTACCACCGGGCCACCAAGTGAGTACAGCTGTGTAATTTATTGAAATGAGGTAATTCGTCACCAGGTTTATCCTTTCAATTTGCGCCAAAGCTACTAGACACGGAAGAGAAATCTAGTTGGTACTACGCTACTACACTACGCTTTCTGAGGGCTTTTGTTCTCTAGTATGTGCACAGATATGTTATCTATTTTGAATCTAGTTTAATTTTATCTTTAAATAAATTTGTATAAGTTTTCCCAGTGTTTATTACCAGTGCTTTAAACCATGATGTATTTTTTAAGGTAGACCAGTCCACAACTATTGTGATATGATGTGATTTTTCGATAATGTTTAAGCTCTGAGAGATTATAGTTTACAAGCTGCAGCTAGAATGATGTTCTGGATTCTTACCCGTGATGAGAGCCTCAGGTCTGGACTGTTCTTTCCTCCACAGAGGCACAAACACGGTGATGTCTCGGTGCCCTCTGTCCCAAAACCATTGAACAGCCAGCTGGATCCCCCGGCATGAAAACACCGTCTTGTTCCCATGGCTGTGGGACAGATTAACAGGTTTAATAGGTGCGTTAAATCCAAGCACTTATCTGATCTGGGCAGTTCGGGGGGAGAGGCGGGGGGTGTTGTACGTTTTCTATCTTTGTGGGTTCTAAATGCTCTAGAACACAGGTGTCAAACTCAAGTCCCGCGGGCCAAATACGGCCCACTCATTTCATGTGGCCTGCAAGAGCTTTCAAAGAAGATACTTATTGTACTGTCTTTGCGTTGAGCATTTTTGCACCACTTTTAGTAAACAAAAATTTGTACATGGAGTAATTAAATCCTCATTAGGTATTTCATAGCAGTAAAAGTTACCTGAACGACCTACTAAATGAATTGTATATGAAGGTACGACAGTTCACTACAATTCAAAAAGTGTCATATTTTACACATTTCTACTATTGTTAATCACACTACCGGTCATTTGTGGATCATATTTTATTAGAAGAAGCCTTCAATAATGAGGTTATGTGAACTTCAATCAGAAATAAATTTACGTTCGCTAGTGCTAAGATGATGCTAATGCTACAAACATCCGGCTCACAGGACAGGTTAAGATGGCTGCGCAGTACAGGTGGTGTGCCTGATTATTTACCAGCATAGTCATGGAATGGACTAGAGGGGTGGTCCTGTAGAATTTACTTCCTGAGTATCTGAATGCAGCCATGGGCCTCACTTTTCTAATCATTGTTATATACGGGGGTGTGTTTGAGTCTCAGGCTGTTCCAAGTTTCCCGTAGGTGTGACTGGGAATGGTTGTGTCTGTGTTGGCCCTGTGGTATTCAGGGTGTACCCTGCCATTGCAAAGTATAAGCTGATATCCAGCCTCCCAGTAACCCAAGTAGGATTAAGCGCTTCAGTGAGTCAGTGTTGTATACAGTACATTTCAAACTACAAGAATCAAAAGATATACATTTATTTACTGAGAAAATAAGTTTTGGAGTTTTGTCTGTAGATCTATATTCATGTAGCTGTAGTGTTGTGTTAATATGTTCTTCATGTACATAGGAATAGTTCCTCAGTAATAGGTCCTCAGTAAGATGGTAATACTGATGTGTGTATGGTGTAACTAAGTGTTATCAAGGAACTGGGTTAAAAAAAACACCACCACAGTAGTCAGTGACGTGCACAGGCTGTAAAAAACCCCTTTCTTTTGGTACACACACACAATTGTAACGTTCACATCCTAATCAACAGGACCTATGATGCTCTGTATGAAATGATGGTTTTTAGAGAAGCACCGCAAAATAAGTTTGTGATGCCGAAGCAGCGATACTCTGCAGACGTCTGTGGTTAACTAACGGTTAGTCATTTCGAGGCGGCTAGGCTGAAAAATGCGCTGGGTCATGTGATTGTTTCAGCGTGACCCCGACTGTTGCTTTGTGGCCATGTTTCTCACATCATACTGCTATTCCACATTGCTACATATGACCTGTTTATAGCAGTGCATCAGATAAATCGCATCTGTAAATCCTGACATGCATCCAGACGCATACTGAGCAGAATAAAAACGGTGTTACATACAGTACTGCATACAGATATATTTAACATATTTTTTAACATATTTCTTAGTCAGAAATGATCAGTAGATAATGATAGATAACTGTCGACTCGTTAAACTTGTCTTTTAAACAGAAAGTTTTGATTATAAGGTATTTGTTTTTTAGTGTGCACTCAACCATTCGTCCATGCGGTTATTCAGTCAGCCAATCACATCACACCGTTCCTCTTGCAGGGAACAAGGGAAGACGCTTCAGTTTCATTCATTTTCTGAACCACTTGGTGCCCATCTCAGCCGACTCTGGGCGAGGGCGGGGTACACCCTGGACAGCTCGCCAGGCCATCGCAGGGCCAACA
>JAOUQZ010000024.1:1789736-1809379 GCA_028564935.1 Neosilurus hyrtlii
GGGGAGGCTGGCGCCCATCTCAGCCGACTCTGGGCTAGGGCAGAGTACACCCTGGACAGCTCGCCAGGCCATCGCAGTAGTAAATAATTATTTATAATAAAAATGCACAATAGGGACTTTTTTAAAAATATGTGTGTGTATATATATATATATATATTTTTTTTTTATACATATACATTTTTATATTATTATTATTATTGCCTATGACCATGTTCCTAAACACACTCCCATCTTTTAACTGCTTTTATCATTTTGTCTTTCTACCTTTGAACTGAACCAGTTCACACAAGGTATTCATTCATTCGTTCTTACGAGTTTCAGAAACATCATTCAGAAGAAATTTACCTCGAACTCTGTTTAAAGTGGAATCAAACTGCGTTTGGAGATGGCTCTCACCTTATGGCGACGTTGCTGCCATCTATGACCACGGGCCTGAAGGGGTTGGAGCTGTGCGAGTCTGAGTGGGTGTTGTCAGCATGCTTTTGCTGCAATGAGGAGCCACATCCTCGCGAGACGAGCTGAGGGGTGCTCTCCGGTGCCACTGGTGCTCCAGCAGCGTTGGTGCGACACGTCTTGATGAGCTCCTGGAGGATGTCGTTGGTCTGGGCGTCGTGCTCGAGCGTCTGCAGGACTCTCACGATGTCCGAGTGGGAGTAACCCAGCTTGAGGAAGCGTTTCACTTTGTTCTGCTCACGCTCCATGTCCATGTGCGTCTGCATGATGTGTCCTCAGGTGTGTGTCTGTGTGCGAGTCCTCCCTCCGTGTCTCCTCTTTTAGCTGCCCACTTATTTTGTGTATGAGTGTGTGTGTGTTGTTGCCTTGATGGGGGAATCCGACTTCAGTCTGTCTTTTGGTTTCCACTGTTTGTGGAAGAAGTGTGTGTGAGGAGGCGGGTTCTCTCTGGGTAAACACAGAAAGGTCAGGTAATGTTAGGGGCTTTTACGCTCTCTTCCACAGTTTCATAAAGCTCTTGCAACATCTGTGACTACTACAGACACACACACACACAGGTTCTATTTTTAACATGCTAGACGTGTGCATCAACAGGACGTCATGAGGAGACCACAGAAGCAAGCAAAAAGCTCTACGCTACTCACTTTGTCGCGATCATCACCTTTAATGTGTGCACCGCTTGCGTCACACCTACCAAAATCTCAGATTCTTAAGAACTCATTTCTAAAACAGAGTAGTGGAACAGCATGGTGCGAGGTGAGTGTGTGGGTGTACGTAATGGAGTATTGGAAAGCCCCTGTGTTTCACCGAGTCTTATTTATGAAGTTAATATGAAAAGCAGAAGTCACTCTTCAGCACGTCGAGCCTGGTGGATTCAAACAAGCAACCTTTTAAGCAAATCATCCATCATGTTTTGAAATCTTTTCCATCAGATTATCTCGCATGGCCCACAGTGTGGTTATGCTCAAGTGACTAATCGTGCAGCGGTGAACCATTTTCCAAACGCACCCTTTTTTTGTGTTTGTCAAGTCCCATGTGGCAGTGATTCAGTGTGAAAGAAGTGAATAAAATCTACTTAAGAACCCACAGTGGTGTTTTTTTTTTTTTGTACAGGAAGCTGATTGCAAAAAATAAATATTGAGCTGGGATCAGTTTCCCAGCAGTCATGATGGTTGCCTGTGTTACAGCAGTCTAACCTTTTCCCCCTCATGTAAGGATCAGTTGCCAGTTAAGGAAATTTGCCCCATTATACACTTGTCCTGGTAGATTTGTTTTCCTCTTCTCCTTCCCTGACCTGGCACAGGTACTGATTATTTGTCCTTTTGTTTCCCTGTGCCATTTTTGGTTAAGCCTAAGAAGCTTGCCTTATATCCTCCCCCTTCCCTAACCTGGCATGGGCACCACCATGTCCCCTTCTCCCCACCCCTATCCCTCCTGATATAGGTGTCCCTCACCTTCCCTTACCTGACACAAGGACTTGATGTATGTCCTTCCATATGTACCATATGTACTTCCCTGTATGACTCATGACACTGGTGCAGACAGTGTCCGTCCTCTTTTCTCATATACGCACAGGTACAGACCATGTATATCTCCTTGTTTCTCACCTGGTATGGGTACAGACACTGTTTCCTTTCCCCTCCTGAGATCTGGCACAAGAAGAGACCATGTGTACCCTCCATTCCAACTGATAGCATCTGATAGCAGTAGCGTTATCCAACCTGGTGCCTTCCTTTTTGCCGCTGACGGAAAGGGGGAGGTCTTTACCTGTGCCAGGTGTGGGAAAGGGAGGGACACTCAGTCTGTACCTGTGCCATGTGTGGGAATGGGAGGGACACTCAGTGTGTACCTGTACCAGGTGTGAGGAAAGGGGTAGGACAGTTGGCATCTTCCTGTGGCAAACGTGGGAGGAGGATGAGGGACAGGGTATCTGCACCTCAACTGGTGTAAATGGGGACTATTTCTCCTTTCTATTTTTTCACCTGACTACAGTTACCCTGCACCTTCTCTCACCTGGCACACGTACATACACTTTACCACTCTTCTTCCTCCTTTGGTCAGTTGAGTTATTTTTAACTCTCGCTTTTCCCTGTTGCTATCTTTAGCTCGGGGGCAGTTACGAGCAATAAGGAAAAAAACTTTAAGAAAAACAACAGTGGCTTCTTTGTCTCTCATCATGAAACACACCTCACATAATGACTTCAGTTGACTTTTATACCATTACACCTTCCTTATAGCATCTATGCAGGTGCAATTCAAGTTTGATTGTTTAGAGCATAGGTTGTAAGTTAAATAGACCTTGCAGAGCACACACACACACACACACACACACACACACACACAGAGACATATGGTGCACTGTGTTTAAACCACAACAACTTGATATCTGTGTCACTCAGTTCTGTAAGTGTTTGTTTTGTTTATTCACTTTTTTGGGAATGGCTCCAGTGATAGTTCCAGTAATCCCATTACTAATTAGCCTGATTTCTTTCCTTCGCTTTACTCTCAGGAAATGTCACAACTTACCCTTATTTGTATTTATAGTTCTTGCTATTGAACAGTAGATAAAGTCTTTATTTAGCACAAACAGTATGAGAGGCAACACAGTCAAAACACGGCTTTCAAAGTCATGGCTAAGAAGTGAAGTGTTGAATAAATGAAGTTAATAAAGTTGTACTTACAGTTTGTTTATCAGCCACAGACAGTGCGAGAAAAAGAGAGAGAGAGAGAGAGAGAGAGAGAGAGTCTGTGTTGTTCTCTGCGCGTCTCTCTCAGAATGATCAAGCGTATGAGGAAGTTACTAAAATGTGTGCTCACACCATAACAAGGAAGCTACACACACACCCTCCTTCCTTATGCACATGCTCGGTGTAAGACCATTCTTTTCCCCTCTTACTGCTCTTCCTCAATCATATCTCTCTCTCACACACACACACACAAACAAGGTTACCATGGCATATCAATCTACCTTGTTTTCACGTTTGTACACGGAAGAAAGCCTCCTTGTGATGTTGATAAGTTTTTAGCGATCACTTCAGGGAAACCAAGTAAAACAGACCCCCAAGTACTCGATGATTAATGCAGGCCGCAAGTGCACAAGTCCGATCGAATGTGTAAATGTTCTCCAGCGTGTTATGAAAGTGGTTTAAGTAGGGTTTCATGACGGGTGATATGAAGGCATACACATGTTTCTCAGTTTAGCAAATGCGAAAAAAACCCAGCACGAGTCATTGAAGAAACATCACATGATGAAAAGAAATGACGCATCGCAGTACCCAAATTAAGCTCTGTTACACCCAGGCTCTTTTTTTTTATCATTTTGTTGTTGTCGTTGTTGTTTTGCTTGTAAAATAAATAAGGAATAATACAAAAATCATTGCTGACACACTTTTCCAATAATCATACACCCATAGGTGTTTTATTCCACCAGAATTTCATTCCACTTTCTTTCTTTCTTTTTTCCCACTTTCTTTTCTAACTTTCTTTTATTTTTATATACCTGTCTGGGAACAGGACACATCCGCCTCACAGCAAGAAGGTCCTGGGTTCATGTCCCAGGCTCAGGTGTTTCTGTGTGGGGTTTGAATGTTCTCTCTGTGCTTTACTGGGTTTCTTTCAGGTACTCTGGTTTCCTCTGACACTCCAAAGACATGCACATCTGGCTAACTGGCTGCTTCAAATTGTCCATAGGTGTGAGTGGGAGTGTGAAAGGTTGTGTGTGTAGGTTGGCCCTGTGGTAGTCTGGAGAATTGTTCAGGGTTTACCCCACCATCGCCCATTGTTGGCTAAGATAGGCTCCAGCCTCGCCATGATCTTAATAGGAATAAGCCAAAGTTTTCAGAATTGGCCAAGTCTTGATGATTTCATTTGCTTTGCAGACATAATACTTTCATTCATACATTTTCTGAACCGCTTAATCCTAATTAGGGTAGCAGGGAGGCTGGCGCCCATCTCAAGTGAGTCTGGGCGAGGGCAGAGTACACCCTGGACAGTTCGCCAGGCCATTGCAGGGCAGAAACACGCTGATGGCAACTCAATGGCCTATTCTTTATGAAACTCAGCAATGGGTCTCACCATAGACAGTGAGGGGCCTTTGATAACCCAGTTAGATGCAGCCTACCACTGGGCCACCACTGCCACATAAAATTTCCGTTTTTGTATTTTTTTTCCCTAAGAGATTTTATGTAGTTCCCTTGTATTAATCATAAGTTATGAAACATTGCATAACTACGTAAGTCTCTGTGACCTTTGTGTGTATGTATGTCACAATCACTCGGACTGTCATTATCACAACTTAAAATTGAAAAATAAGCCATAAAAATGCCATTATAGTATGTTTTTATGTGCTATATCCTGAAACACTGTGTGGTGTGGTTTGTACTATACTTAGTATGAGTAGGCTCAAAAGAATGGGCTATTAACATATCAAATATCAGCTTAAGGAAGCGCAGACCTTAACTGAACTGTCATGGTTAAAATATGTAAATATAGACTATATATAGACTGTTTAATTTCCTTTTCTTTGTTTCCGTGTACTTTAAGAGTTGAAGCGATGCTGGCGCACAAGTGCTATGACACAAGGTATGCTCAGATAGAAGCGTTTTCTTTCTCATAGGCTGTTCCAGTCTGGTAGTGACGTGAACTTGTTGGATTGGATTGGCTGGGCTGCGTTGTGACATAACAAGCACATCCTCTACCCATGGTAACATAACTGACATGCCTGTATTTATTGTGATGTAGTAAGTTGTCATAGTACCTACTAGCTCTATAAATGTGAAGCGTACTCTGTAGTTGTTGAAAACACTACTCTGGAACCTGTACAACTGGAAGCATTCCACTAGGAATACCTCTGTGAGACCCAAGACTCTACATGTCACAAATCGTCTCCGACCTTCACTACACTTCACTACACTCTCTCCTGCTTAGATAAGTTAATAGGTTGTATTCAATCCATGCCTATGTGACTGCTACTGGCCCAACTTCAAGAAATTGAGTTCAAACACCACCCTGTCATATAAATTGGGGGCTCATCTGGGATAGAACAACTTTGTTTGTATCGAACCACTGAATGTAGCAGCATGTCTGAGCTTGCCGAATTTTTTGAAAGTCCCTCCCTAAAGGCTTTGGAGTCTTTTCACATGGAACAGTAAAAGATCACTACAACTCTTGAGATTGATGTGAAGAAGTCAATAAAGAAGGCTTAAGTTGAGAACGTACGTGCCTTCAAGGGAAACATTAAAAAAGAAGATGAAATGGTGCAAGACTGGTGCGCCCTTTTCCTCTAGAAAAATGAATAATACGGTTCCTAAACAATGTGTTAAGCAGTCTGTCGATCCCAGCGAGGATCTTGCTCCTCTTTTAGATATAGACAGTAAGATGTCGATTATGTCCTAGACGGATATGTCTATGTTGAGAGAAAAGTTGATTCAGGAACAGAGGGATGGTCCTTGACCTGAAGTCTCTCTTTGATGTTGCTCTTCCTGAAGTCCCAGCAGGTTATTTTGTAAGTGATGGAGTCCTGATGAGAAAGTTGAGACCCCCAGATGTTCCAGCTTCCAAAGACTGGGCGACTATACATCAAATTGTGATTCCGAATGCATATCGCCCCGAGGTCTTGAGATTGGCACACGAGGCCCCGTTCAGAGGTCACTTAGGTGTAAACAAAACATGTGACAAGCTCACGAAACCCTTCTACTGGCCGAAGATAAGGCAGGATGTATCTAACTTTTGCCGGACTTGCCACGTGTCAGATGGCTGGAAAGCCGAATCAAAGAATTCCTGCTGCACTTCTGAAGCCTATACCAGCCTTTGAAGAACCATAAAGTAGGGTCATTAACTGTGTTGGCCCCTACCCAAGACCAAATTCGGCAATCCATATCTGTTAACCATCATGTGTGCATCCAAGCGTTTTCCTGAGGCGATCCCTCTAAGAAGTATCAAAGCTTCGAAGATCAATTTCTTCACACTGTTTGGCCTACCAAAGGAAATCCTGTCTGATCAAGGGTCGAACTTCATGTCGGGTCTATTTCATCTTATCAACTTGGAGTCAAGCAGATAACATCCAGTGCATACCACCGGGAGTCTCAGGGAGCCTTAGAAAGATTCCACTCCACCCTGAAGTATTTGACCAGAACTGTTTCGAGAACAAGAAATGCTGGGTGAAGGGATTCCACTGCTGCTGTTCACTGCTAGAGAGGCAGTGAGGTTCTGCAAAAGGCTCTCCCTGTACCCATGATAACATAACTAACAGGCCTGTATCTATTGTGATGTAATGTTTTCAAACAGTTTTAAATAGGAAAGAAGTAATATACTCAAGATAATGATTAGGTCATACTGGACTAAACAGAGCACTGCAGTTGATAGGGAACGGAAATGGACTATGATCAGATTGTCAAACACAGGACAATGTAAATAATTGTGTTTTATTAAATGTTTAAAATACACTGAAAGCAGACAGAGATTGAACATATACTTTCTTTAAGAATATGACATTTTACAAATTTTATTTTGTGCATACCGACACCTACGCATGAAATGCAACATTTGTAAAATGTTGTCATTGTTTGGCACAGGTATGACGATACGTCACACCAATGATGCCCACTCTGGTTTTTAAATACCATGTAAATTGGCCCAGAAGTCGAATAAATCACCTGTAGGCAGTTTCACATACCAGTCGTGTGGTATGTGTGTTCTGTCATTGTGTGGTTTAAAAAAATTTTTTTTTTTTTACTTTCACTGACCTGTTACTAGTTTGTGCTCGGGGATTTCCTCCTGCATGTTAGCCAGAGCTTTACCAGTAGATGTAAAACCCTCCTCATGTTTCCTTAAGTGAATGAAGCCAGTAAAATCCTGTTTGGCAGATTAGCTTACTTTACCAGCAGGAAGAAACTGTCTACTCCAGCAGTCTCAATTTCCTTTAGGAGCTTTAATACCATATTCACAAAATATTTTGTAAAATGCTATGTCACTCTTAAATCTGCCACATAATTGAGTCTGTTTTTCTGTCTATGAATAAAATCTTGACCACCATACAAGAATTTTTACTAAATTTGGTGGGGAAGCTACCCTACAAGTCCCGATTTGATTTGGGGATATTAAGGTCAAACATGAAGGTCAGTGCAAGGTCAAAAGCCAAAAGTTTATGGACACCAGAAAATCACCGTCAAATCTTTATCGAGTCCTGAATTATGGGGTGCAGCTGGTGCTTTAGTTCATCACAAAGCTGTTTACTGGAGCTGACTTTGAATTCTGTGCAGGACACTCGTGTTCTAATATCCTTAATCCTTAACATATGTCTTTAGTGAGTGCACTGTGTGCACAGTAGCATAGCATTTAGGCCTCACATTTCGGTGAAGAGAAAGTATAACACTGTGGTGTACAACATTGTACAAAATTATGTTTTCCCAACATTGTGGTAATAGTTTGAGAAAGAGAAGTGTATGTGTATGGTGGTCGGGTGTCCACATACTTTTGACCATATCTTAAAACAGAAATGGCTTAAATCAGAGAAACAAAATGACATCGACCCTAAGATGCAATGAAGGACATAGAGGAAACCATATACATGCTTTAATATGGTGTAATCCCCTTTGACCTTGAGTGATCTCCAAAGGTCAAAATCAAGGTCATATGATTTTGAGCCTTTACAACCTTGAAATGAGTGCTGATAAACATGCTATTATTATAAAACATGAATATATAATATGGAAACTGTATGGATTTCAACCAGGATTATTATCTTTGACCTAATGACTATAATATATCAGCATAGGGTAAGATTTTGGGCTTTTGTATAATCATGTTAACATCAACATGAATGTATTTCTTCCTAGTACCACCATGTCATTTAGTTTACAGCCAAAAGACACATAAGTCACGAGAAACTATTTAAACAGGTTACGACCTTCTGTAAATGTTACCTAAACTCCTCCTTTTCCATGACAACGAATACACATGGTGTTTAAATCCAGTGACAACAATCAAGCTTACATGTGTGAATGAGCTGTTACCATAGAAACAGTGACATAACAAAAGAAGTGTGTTAATATAAACCTGTGCTACTGTATGAGTAACTATTGTAGAGTATGATTTAGTGGGTTCTGGCCAATCAGAATGCAGATTTAATTTTCACTTAAAACTCATCAGCTTTTTTTGTTTGTTTGTTTTCAGTAATTTGTATTAAGGACTTGTCTGTAAATATATATATATATATATATATACACTCTGTGTGTGTGTGTGTGTGTGTGTGTTTGTGTGTGTGTGATTGAGTGCAGGTATATTATTACACACCTCCGTCTGTCTTTGTCTGACTTAATCCGAGGAGTGAGTCACTGCAGCAGAGACAGCAGAAGCATGTTGTGGTCCCCTGCATGGTGTGAAACCACTAGCGCATGATTGACTCCCTCAGAAAGTGTGGGAGGGTTGAGTGGAAAATAGGTTGTGCTACTATTGGTGTGTTGCACTGAGACACTCTCACTTCTGCAAGCGGGAAACCCCTCCACGCACACCTTTGCCGTTTTAACCCTGGTAACACATACACACATTTATACACACCCACGCAAGCAAATATAACCTTCCTTTTTTTTATTTGTTGTTTTAAAGGGTCTTTCTACATTATAACACTGGAAAAAGGAAGTCATCATGTTTCCACGTATTCAGAAATTCGACCACAGTGGCATTTCTGGGTATTTTCCTAAAATATGTGGACTCATATGACCACAAAACATAAATGTTAACATTTTAAACCCTGGAATGAACTTTAATTAGGGCCTCTTCAAAGCTCTTTCACTACAACATACAAAGCCTGTGGTTTTTGCTATCTGGTGTAACACTGATATACACAGCACAGGATTTGACACAATTCGATTGGTTCGCTATCTTGAGATATTTACCAATTGTTCACTAAAGGGAAGGGGAATGTCGCTGAATCGCCTCTGAGACAGAATTTACCAGCATCCTTTGAGCCTGAGGTAGATAGCTATGTTAGTGTATACTACATGGGATTGTAAGGGCAATTCCATGAATGCTGATTCATGGAATTCCATCATTCCATGGGAGGTAACCAGGCAAAATTATTTTCAGTCATAGATTCGGAAAAGTTTATGCATAACACAACACAAGATTTTCTATGTCTAACACTAGAAGGACTGCACTAGCCACCTCCATGTACCATGGTGGATGAATTCTGAGACAGTGTGGTGGGAGGTGTCTTGTCTTTGACTCACTGCAGATGCCTATTCATAGGTCATGGACTTTAATGATGTTGTTTTGTAATTTATGTGATGTTTACACATGTTCTTATTACTTGTACCTCTTGAAAGGTCGGGTATGTGGGGGGGGGAGGATTAGTGGAAACAGTTGCATCAGATTTCTCAGTTTTCTTTTAAGCCGAGAAATGCATGAAAGGGTGAAACTTGATGTAAAATCATCAATAATTGGATTTGGGGGGGGCCTGGGGGTGGCGTGCGGTGAATCTGGGCTCTCCCGCTGTCCTCCTCACTCTCCTCTTCTTCCCCACTGGGCATGTGGTGGGCGGGTGCCTTCTAGGGTCAGTGCTAAGTTGTTGGCTGCAGTCACTGGGTGGGCCAGTCATGGGGGGCGGCTGCTACTGGCCTGTCTTGGCCTGGGGGGCCTCCCGGGGAACAGGGGTGCTTAGTGCTGCTTGCAGCTTGCTATCTGGAGGGTAGGTTGCTTCTCTCCAGACAGACATCCCTGACTCCCTCTTCTTTCCTGCTCCCTTACACTCACACATACATATAGGGACTTGGGAGGTGTGTACGTCATGCGGGGTGGAGCGGAGGGGGCCATCTTAGTGGTCTTCTTGGCTGCACTATAAGGCGACTCACCACTCAGTTTTATTTACATTTTAGACGCGGAAACACAACACATAAACATCTACTTTAGCCGCCCTAGGTGGCCGGGACCTGGCAGGGTCGGTGGCTGCCGGTCCTGGCTCGCTGGGGCCTCTACCCTGCAACCGCGGGGGTCTGTGACCAAGATGGTGGTACAATGTTCCACCACCCAGCAGTGTTAGTTTGAGGTGTAATTGTAGCCTATGCTGTCTGTGTCACTCCCAGAGAAGGCCAGGGAGAAAACAGTTGCCCGCCTTCAAGACGGTTCTAGAGGTGTGCTCCTTGCAGAAAGTCAGTAAGTAGCCTTTAGTTTTTTTCCTTTTTTGGGGGATTGCCTCCAGGGCCTTGGGGCCCTGTACCCTCTACTTTAGCCGCCCTGGGTGGGCGGGACCTGGCGGGGTCGGTGGCTGCCGGTCCTGGCTCGCTGGGGCCTCTACCCTGCAAGCGTGGGGGCTCTGACTGGGGCTTTCCTCTGCCACCCTCTGGGTAGGCCCGGGGTCGTCTTCGTTGTGACGTGGCTTGGGTTCCTGCTCCGAGGTTCATGGGAGCTAATTGGTCGAGCTCTCACGGGAGGGAAGGATGGCATACACTCACTACTTTGTAACTCGCAACAATCACTAGCTAATCATGGGCGTCTGAGTTCATTCATACGAGAGGGGGGGGTAGCGCTTTCCCTCTGAGCATGTTACACTGCCCACAAATGCTCATGCACAGCAGTTCAAAAAGAGGTGGGTGGCATGTGCATGCTTACACCCCTCCCTGGTGGTTGTGTGACAGGGGAGGCAATACTTGACGGGTGAGAAATGGACATGATTAAAATTTTACAGATTAAAGTGATGTTTCTATGTTTCCTCCTGCATTTTAAGCAAATCACGTTAGTCATGTTATTGTTTCTATAGTAACAGGGATTTGTACGGCAGAGGCGTCACATAAACAGATTATTTAGCATTTAAAGAAGCAGGCTTCGATGTCTGCTCTAACTGATTGGGACTCACTGTTTAGCTGCTGTAACAAGTGATAACATGATTTGACTTCCCTTTAAACTCTTAATGTCATTATAAACAGGTAGCGTACAATGTGGCATTGCTTAAAGAGATACGGCATTTAATTAATGTATTTTTTGTTCTGTAAACTAAGTGATGACTGTACTGTGATAAAACACGTCAATGTTGGCGTTACTGTTAACTCTCACTCACTTATGTACTGAACCGCTTAATCCAACTACTAGTGTCATGGGGAGGTTGTGCCTATTAGCCAATACTGGGCGAAGGCAGGATATACCCTGAACAGCCCGCCAGACCACTACACACACAACCATTCATACTCACATCCACAACAAGGGGCAATTTGGAACAGCCAATTAGCATGTATTTGGGCTATAGTAGGAAACTAGTACTGGGAAAAAATCACGCCAGCATGGGGAGAACATGCAAACTCCAGACAGAAACACTTGAGCTGGGGACTTGAACCCAAGACCTTCTTGTTGTGAGGCAGACATGCTACCCACTATGCAACCGTGCCACCTTGTTACTGTTAACAGATTTGCCTTTATTTAAAAAAAAACTGCATTTTATAGGCTGAAAAATGATTTGAAGCACCAACTAGTGGTTAAAATCTTCCTGAACCATTCATTCATTCATATTCTAAACTGCTTAATCCTAATCAGGGTTGCAGGAACGCTGTCGCCTATCTCAGCCAACTGGGAGAGGACGGTGTACACTCTGAACAGCTCGCCTGACTATTGCAGGGCCAACACACATACAACCGTATTGCCCTCACACTTAAGGGCAATTTGGAACAGCCTATTAACCCACTGTGCATGTTTTTGGATGTTGGGAGAAAACCGGAGAACCCGGAGGAAGCTCTTGCAAGCACGGGGAGAACATGCAAACTCCACACAGAAATGCCCCTAGCCCTGGACTTGAACCCGGGACCTTCTTGATGTGAGGCGGATGTGCTAACCACTGCGCCACCGTGCCTATACTGATGTGGAGTCAACCGTTTGGAACTTTTCTGTCATGAGTTTTTTATAAAAAATTCTTCCCACTCTCCGAGGCCCCTCTTCAATCCCTGCCTCCTCCTCACGGCTTTACCCATTTTTACAGTGGGAGAAGTTGTGCTTTTTTGGCCTTGATAACTTGTTAACAAACAAATGTTTATAATTGATAAAGTGTAAAAATGATACTAAGAAGTAGATTGTTTTGTTAGATTAAATGTAAGTTAAGATAGATCTTTCCAAACTGCATGGAGCTAGAGTGATTTCCAACAGTCCACCAAATGCTGACACTTCTCCAGAATAACAAACTGCCACTTTAGGTAAACAAGAAAGATGTAGTTTGATTCCGTATGAGGAAGAACATATCCAGCCTGTGAAGAAGTGAGTGGTTCAGACTTGCTTAAAGGCCCAACAGTGTTTTTCATTATACATTCTGAAAGCTTTCAGTCGAGCTGCATCTCTTCCTTTCCTTTTCATACCGTAAACTCAATAGCAATGGGAATTTCAATCAAGCACAGAAAATCACACGGAAAACAAAAACATGTCAAACTGGCAGCAGTTAGGGTTTGGAACAGTATCAAAGCAACCTCTTCCTTAGTATTCAGCTGTAATCTACACTGAGAAATGTAGCTGACACCGGTGTGACACCTGTAACAGGTATTTACATGCAGTCTGACTCTTTAACTATCAACATTCTCACTGCACAATCAGTAGTATCTGCTTCCCGTCCTATCACTATCAGATTTCTGGAAAGTCACACATATGATTTACTGAATTATATTCATTCAGTGTAATCTCTCTCTCTCTCTCTCTCTCTCTCTCTCTCTCTCTCTCACACACACACTCACACACACACTCACACACATGCAGATCAAGGAACCCACGATTCCTCAGTCTTGAATGTTACAGTGCATCTCCATCTAGTGGCTGTGCAGGAGCAGATACATCTCCTTATCACAGCTCAGTGGTCTTTATTAAAACTCCAGACCATTTGATATTTGTCAAAATGGAAATATTACCTTATTATTGTGTTTTGTATGTGTATGCATGCGTTTGCATGTATATATATTTCCATTTTTTTATTCCCTAATTTTAGTTGTATTCAATTCCCACCCATCAAGTGTTCCCTCTTTAACACATATGAACACCACCAACCAAAGCATGCACATACCCCTCCGTTACATGCAATGATTCCACCCACCTCTTTACCAAGTGTCGATGTGCCACATATATATATGTGTGTGTGTGCAGTAGTGTGCAGTTGAAGATTATACACCACCTCATAAGGGCTTCTAATAAAAATAATAGTAAAAATAAAAGTAAAAAATGCAATTAATTTCAAATATTTTTTGGTGAAATGTATCAAAAATGCTATTGTAGGCATTTCATTCCGACAATTATATTGAGGTAAAAGAATGGTTAACAAACAAAAGCATCGAAAATACCAATTTTCAGAAAGTGTCACAAATTTTATTTTTTTTTGACTTTTGCATAGCATGAATGAGCTTCAAACCATATAGGATGATTTAGTGAGTGACGAAATAAAAAATACAGTGGTGCAGTGATGATTATACACTTAACAAAATGAAAATAAATCAGAAACCAAGTACTAACCAAGTATTTATTTCATGTAATATTGGATCATGTTGATGAGAATAAGTAAACAAAACAACAATTTTTGTTTGAAAAAAAATACCAATATTTAGTAAACACCCTTTATTTTGATTACAACATTTAACCTTTCAGGCATAGTGTTCACATATTTTTTAATTTCTTCATTCGCTAAACCGTTCCATATGGTTTGAAGTTCATTCATGCTATGCAAAAGTCTTGTCTTTTGATCTGTTTGTTCTTTTTCACTCTGTGTAATGTATGTACGTGAATGTTTCCTTGCTCTTATGTTCTTCCAGTTTCTTTTTTTAACTCCAGTTCTTTGTTATTCCTCTCATTATTTGTATCTTCTTCCCTTTGTTTTTAATCTTTCAACAGTAAATTCTTTACATTTTATTTTTCACATTTATGTCTTTACTTTGTGTTGGTTACATTCCTATTATTACTTTGTTCTTTAGTCTCTGATCTTTCTGCTCTGAACCCTAAGATCTACATTCCATTCTTTCATTTCTCTTCTCTATCATACTGTATTTCTGTCTGTTTTTTTAACGCTCTGTCATTTAGATCTTTGATCTTCTGCATGTTTCTTTCATTAGCCTTTACTTATCTTTGTATAAATTTGTCAACATTTTCTTTTCTTTCTTATCTTCTGTTCTTTACATTTAGATCTTTATATGTTGTTTTTAATGTTCCTTTTTTTAAATGTTCACTTTCACTTCTTTAATTTGATTCATTTACACACATTCTTTTTGTTCTTTATATTTATTTTGAATGGAATAGAATAAAATAGCACTTTATTAGTCATCGACAGGAACATACTTTGTTATAGCAGCAGCACCCAGCCAACACCAAATATAAAATAAAAAATAAATAAATAGGTGCTAGTAAAACCAAGAAAAAAGAGTACGATAGAGACATACAAATATACAAAAACATTTACATTTCTATTCTTTACTTTTTGTTTCTTGTTACTTGGATGTTTTTTCTTTACATTTATTCTTTTCATAAATTAATTTATTGTTCTTTACATTTTGTTCTTTACTTTCTATATACATTGGTGTTCACTGGTTGTACACCTGTTGTTTACTGGTTCCCTTTCTTTCCTCTCTCCATTCTTCTTATTTTGCTCTTTTTTTAAAATTCAGATTTATTTTACTCCTATTCTTGTCCTTCCTGTACTTTTAATTTTATTGCATTCTTTTTGTTCTCTTCTTTTTAAAATTATTTTGTGTGTTTTCATTTTCTTTATCCATTTTCTCTATCCTGTTATATTCTTTTCTTTCTTTTATTCTTTTTCTTGAGGAAGCAGGTGACTGGCCTTGTAGGTCACATCACTGAGGTGTTGACGATTTTGGGAAATTGAGGTTTACTGGGGCTAGCACTAACTGCCTTCCTTTATATGTGATCAGATATATAGCCAGCATTTAATAATAATATTAAAAATATAATAATAATAAAATTTATTTCTATTATAAGTATTATTTTGTTATCATTATTTTTGTTTTTGTTGTTGTTTATTATTATTGTTATTATTTTGTTATCATTATTATTATTATGTCATGTGTCATGTCATTTTTGAACCGCTTAATCCTAATTAGGGTCGCGGGAAGGCTGGCGCCCATCTCAGCCGACTCTGGGCGAGGGCAGAGTACACCCTGGACAGCTCGCCAGGCCATCACAGGGCATATTATTATTATTATTATTATTATTATTATTATTATAATTATTATTACTACTACTGTTGTTGTTGATTATGATGATGATGATGCCTTATCTTTAAGAGAGAAAAAAGTTTCTTGCAGTTGTATTAGTACTAAACAGACGACAGAGGGTGATATTGTGTTCCTTTAGTAAAGTGAATTGAATGTGGAGATGACAGGATGCATATGCTGATTTTAAACTTTTTACATTTTTTATATCTTGTATGAACCACTTTCAGCTGCGGTAATAAATCCGAATCCTATTTGATTTATGACCTGATGTAAAACACGGTCCATTTCACTCACTATGTTATCTATTGTAGGGAGAAACAACCACAATAATAGTGTTGCAAGGTGGCTGCAGAAACCTGAGAGGACTGGAGACCTGTCCGGGGGCCTGGGGCAACATGACGTGAACAACCTGAAGGCAAAATACAAGGTACAAGTACACCTGTAATCAGGTGTCTGTTCTACAACATTGATAAGAAGCTGTTTATAATGTACTGTATTTTGGCAGCGGAATGATGTAAACATAGAACTCAGGCAGGAGTCATAAAAAAATATTAGAACACAGTATTAAAGCTGTATTCATATCAGAGGTGCATTCATGCTAAATGAGCAGCGCTGCGAAAAAAGTTGGTTCAAATTTGTGTACTTGAGTCACCAGATGTTTAAACCTGCACTACATTTATTTCCAACACTTTGCAATTGTTATTGTTCCATATACACCATATATATCCTCCTTTATCCAGAACTCCATCTTTTCTATTTTAAACTGTATAGTTAGGAGCAGCATCATTATACAGACTTCATTCTTTCCCACAATGTCGCAAACTGTCTCCTCTTCCAACAGACTCGAGTTGGCCAAATCTCACACCATCCAAAGCCACGAAGATTCTCATGCCAAAGGATTGGCGATCATTTGGCTGACTTATTTTCTCCCTCTCTCTCCCCCTCTCTCTCTCTCTCTCTCTCTCTCTCTCTCTCTCTCTTTTTTACGATTCTTCATCTTCCTGCCCATAGAAAGCCAATCTGTTCTCCTAAGAGGTCATGTTAACCACAGAATCCGTGTATGTGCCCAAGAAAGGCTGCTAGCTATTTGTCGAAGGGGGTTTTATGGGAAAATGGAGCCAGAGGACATTTTCAGTCTGCACCAGTCTGCAGTAAAAATTCAAAATTCAAATTTATTTGTCACGTACAAAATCATACACAGTACAATATGTAAAGAAATGCTTATTATGACTGTCTTATATTTGAAGAGAATAAAAAACTATCAATATCAAGAAGAAAAAAATAACAATACCCATAACTAATTGAAGGACTAAACCAATAGTTGAATATAAAATATGAAATAAAATATAAATGTAGTGATGATAAATAATGTGTAAAGTGTCGGTGCAGATGTCCAGTGAGTTCAAATATGTTACTAGCTGGTTTTTTTTTTCCTCCTAAGACTCGTATTTCTCTGTTGAACTCCCTCAAGGCTGTGAAGTGGGTGGAACTGTAATCATACATAGAGAATTGTAGAGAAGTTTTGTTGTGAAGCCACGCCTTGGAATGAGAAACTGTCGAGAAGAATGGAGGTTTGGATTTATGTGCTGGTGCCAAAAAAAAAAAGGGGGTCTAAGGTGTTACAAGTTATAATTACAGCGCTGCTGGATTCTGATTGGTAAAAAGGTGTTGATTAACTCCCTCCCTCTCTATGTCTCCCTCTTTATATTTCCATCCCTCCCTATATCTCAATCTCTATATCTCAATCTCTCTCTCTCTCTCTCTCCCTCCCTCTCTATATATATCCCTTTCTATATCTCCCTCCATCTCTCTATATCTCCCTCTCTATATATATCCCTCTCTATATCTCCTTCCATCTCTATATATCCTTCTCCCTCTCTATATCTCCCTCCCATTCTATATCTCCCTTGCTGTATCTCCCTCTATATATCTTCATCTCTATATCTCCGTCTCTGCATTTCCGTCTCTATATCTCCCTCCTTTTTTATATCTCCCTCACATGATGTCCTTAAATGAAAATTAAAGCACATTATTTGAAGGGGGTATATAAAGATCTGGGTGTGTACATGTTTACTAGCTTCACTGGCATTTATTTTGCCACTTTTACTTATCAGTTTGAGTAAATGTCTCAAAAAGCAGAGGAATCGTAAACTGCAGTAAAAAGCTGACCTCAGGAACTTTAATCCTTTGAGCCTGATGGAGAACACAAGAGCTTTATCACTCCCTCTGATGCCAAATAAAGAGGCAGTGTTATTCTCTCTGTCTGAACTCTCTCTTCCTTCTCTCAATCCTTCATTTACAGTGAGAGCAACATCCCACATAAAGAGCCTGTGTGTTTTAGTCAGCTCTGATAAAGGACAGACACACCAGCACTGCATTACGACATGCCAGCGCCGGATTCCTGAGCATGCAAAAGAAAACAAATCAACACTGGCAAAGATGAGTTACGTAGCCTCCCTGCTGCGTCATCACTGATTATCTTCCCTTAACAGTGTATTGTGAACCGCGTCTTAGCAACCTACTGATGAACACAGCCATTAATAGTTTCATCTAAATATTGAATGTCTGAATGAATGAATACACCACCTGATCTGCCGAAGAAAAATGCAGCAGTCAAGCAGTAACCTAGTAACCCATTTTTTTATTATTATTATTTTTTTCATAGTCTTCCTTCTTTATTTACTTTTCCTTCAGTTAAATCTCCTTCTATCTGCTGAACTCCTTGTTACCACGAATATATTTACTTGTCCACCTTCCCTTCTCTCACCGTCTTTCTTTCTTTCCATCTCTAGTGCCTCTGTTTATCATTTCTTTCGTTCGTTTCTTCACTCTTCTCCCTCATTCATTGTCCTACTGCATTCTCTTATTCCTTCCATTCTATCTCACACCCTTATTTCTGTCTTTCTTTTTTCAGATTCTCTGTCTCTCACCTTCACGCTTCTCTTACTGTCTTTCCTTTCCCATTCTCACTTTTCTTCCCTCCACTCTAATCTTTTTTAATTCTCCTTCCCTTCCATCTCCCTCTCCTTTCTTTTACTCTTGTCTTTTCCTTTCACTCTTTCTGCCCCTACTTTCATTCTCTCTCAACTCTTACTGTCTCTCTCTCACTCTCTCACACACACACATTATCCCTCTTTCACTCTTCTCTTTTCATCTCTTCCTGCCTTTTTCGTCACCTATTCTTTCCCTTTTTCTCTTTTCATTGCTCTTGCTGTTTTTTTCTTTTTGTCTATCTTTCTGTTCTCTCGTTCTCCTTCTTTCCTTGTCCTATACAGATTTTTCTCTTTCTGCTTTTATATCTCTCTTCCACTCATCATTCTTCCTGCCATATCCTATTCTCCCTATCCTTCTCCCTATCCTTCTCTCTCTCTCTCTCTCTCTCCACCAGAAGACTGCTAGTTCATTCTCTTGTCTCTTTCTAATTATCTCTTACCATGCCTCATTTCCTTCTCTGTATATCCACCTGCTTCCTGTGGGTGGAGTCTCTTAAGCACATCCATTAGAAATAATGAGAAGCACCTGCATGCACAAATACAGTTTATTCTTTCCAGAAATTAACGTTAAAAAAATGCCCATATGTTCATGATGACCCCCCACCTCTGAGTTATTGCTGTATAAACTGATTGTACAGTATGATCAGGGTGGATTATATCAGATATTATTTACATGAATACAGGCACTGAAATGATGTCACAGAAAAACAGAAATACAGACAATACCAGGAGTTTTTAAGGCTTTAAATTCTCACTGGAAGAGTTCCTGATGGTTCTGGTAGCAATAAATTTAAAATATTTCACCTAAATCTCTTCCAGGAATATTAGTTAGGTCTGGACAGGAACAGTTTTGTGTCCTGGTGAGATACAGTAATGGTTTTAAAAACGATGTGAACTCTGGAGGAAAGATGTGAAATATTTTCTAAAGACTTTTACACACTGGGCTGAAGTATTTGTGTGTGTGTGTGTGTGTGTGTGTGTGTGTGTGTGTGTGTGTGTGTGTGTGTGTGTGTGTGTGTGTGTG
>JAOUQZ010000024.1:1811108-1823161 GCA_028564935.1 Neosilurus hyrtlii
TGTGTGTGTGTGTGTGTGTGTGTGTGTGTGTGTGTGTGTGTGTGTGTGTGTGTGTGTGTGTGTGTGTGTGTATACATTGCTCTGAAAACTGCAGATGTATCAGTTCAAGCAATTAATTAATTAATTAATTTTGTAATGAGCTATATTAACAGCTGGTACTGGATTAAAATCTGAATCCATCTGGCTTTTGTTTGTTTGCAGCAGTCCAGCACTTAACTAGCTGACACATTTGGCCTCTGTGTTTGGGTGGGAAAAAAAACAAACGTCAACTCCTCCTTTCCACAAAAATAAACACACTAAGACAGTCTCAGGAAAATAAATATAAACCTTTCTTAAAGCTAAAGTACTAGTAAATTATAAGCAACAAAACAAATTTTTAGCAGAATTTTTTTTTAATTTATATGTTTTCTTTAAGCAGAAAGTATTATAAGAAGCACATTTTTTTAATACAGAAGTATAATCATTTATTAATGTTTTTTTTTAAAGAAAGGTTGAGGTAAGAATCTAAAAATAATACAATAACACTGGAAACAGGTACGGTTAAAGAACTTTCAGAGTGTGTAAGAAGCTTTTTTTTGTGTTTGAGTGTGAAGTGCTAAGAAGAAACACTCGACTCGAAGGTGCATGTCGTCTTTGGTGCATTATTATTCGCTTGAGTCCATCTGAGGTTGAACGAGGCACTTAAGGAAACATGAGGTGAGTATTGCTCTTGTGCGACTGTACATTACATTGAAAACAGATAATCAAACACAGGTATATATGTGTGTGTGTTTTGATTATACACTGCTCGGAAAACAAAAAAAGTCACACACTGTAATATTTTCTTGGAGAGCCTTTAGCGTTGATCTCAGCATGTAATCTCCATGGCATTATTGCTCCAGTTGGTCAGGTCAAGGCTCAGCAACATTAATGTGGCAATAAAAGGAAGATGGTAAAAGAGTGGTTCAGGGAGCACGAGGAATCATTTTCACATATGTATTGGTACCCCAGAGTCCTGACCTTAACCCTATTGAACGTTTTTGGGATGTGCTGGAGAAGACTTTATGGACTGGTTCAGTTTATTCCTCATCAATTCAATCAGTGAGAAATGAACCTGACACTGGATGGAAATAAATGTTATGTTGCTTAAGTTTGTTGAAATAATGGCATGATGATTAGGTACTGAGATCAAGGCTAAAGGCTCTCCAAGAAAACATTAGCGTGTGCAACCATTTTTTTTTTGGACAGGGTAGTGTGTTTGTGGGCTCAGATCGGTTCATCTCAAATAGACATAAATGCCATGAAGACCAAAATCCAAATTTCTTCCTTACACAAAATGTTCCTGACCGACTAAAATCATGCATTTGCTCCGGATTCTGTGTTCACTCTAGTGATAAAACGCTCATGTTGCTTATAGTGGTAAAGTCTCATGTTTGTAGCTTAGCCAGTTTGTGTTCTTGTTACTTCTGCTGAAAGACACTAGTAGCTATACAGAGCTTTTAAAACTACCTAGCTGAATACTTTACATACTAGCTTAATTTTAGATTCAGTTTGCAAAGTATGCAAACAGTAGTAGCTTCATTTTTGGTGAGAAAATATCTGTACATGCTTATTGAATGGATGCATACAACTTGATAAAGTGCAAACATGATTCAAATTTTTACTTTTTTTTGTGTGGAAATTTATTACATGTTATAAACCTAGAACTTGTTTAAGTGAGATGTTTGGATTTGTCCTTTTACAGCATCATACACATGTACAGATAAATTGTGAGACACCTTTATGTCTATTTGAATAACGGAAATGTGATTATTGTAAGGCTGTGTGATCATATAGTGTTTCCTAGCTGTACTTGGGGTATGTAAACAGCAGAGTGTAGAATGATGTACAAAAGAGAGTGTACACGTGACACCACTGCAGTTACCCTGAGTGGCAGTGTTAGCGTCCAGCATGAATGCTGCGAAAACAGCAAACATACTTGAATATTCTAAATGGGAGTGGACAGTTTTTTTCTTTGAAAAAATATTCAACAATAAATTGAAGCTATAATTTTACATACTGTTAAAACACATTCAATTTGTTTCTTATTTCTTTCATGCTTAGACCTTAACACAGCCTTCACTGATGTACATAAATGGGTAATAATAGAAATACTGATTTGTTTTAATTTTTAATAAAATAAATATTTTAGTTAATAGGCTGATGTATTTTATAATATATGATCTACTAATATTATAAAATTCCAAGCAGGATTAAAAGTTTATTTGTTTCTATGTGACAAAATGAGTATTTATTAAAGAATAGGAAAGTAAATGTTTTTCTGGAAATAAAATGTTTCTTTTTTTTTTTTTCAAATAGACTGCAGAAAAAAAGTCACATCATGACTTGTTACACACTTAATCATACCTACTTTCCTTTGAATTAAATTTTTTAAAAAATTAAAACATGGCTGAAATCACAACTTTTACACTAATTGTTTGTCACTTGCTGCTGTGAACATTGGCTGATGTTTGCTTATTATTATGTGCATCTTATTTAAGATATATGCCTAAATCCTACATAACACGAATGTAAAAATTATCCTTTATTAAGGGCGTAGACTAAAAATTTGTAGCATTAATGATTTCGGAATGTAGTTCCCAGTTTCATTTCGATGTATATATATTAAATATTGACTAATTCTGTTTTGAAAGATGCTTATGACATACTAAAGAGACAAAAAGTCTTAAAGAAAACATGTCTTAGGTGATTGTGTGATAAATACATGTACAAAACTAAATAGTCTTTCAGAGTTCAGACATGAATTACATTTTTAAAAATGGAACAAACTGTGAAAAAAAAAAAAGGAATTTTTGATAATGTGCCCTCCCGTGAGATTTCCTTTCAGTCCTATTCAAGCCCTGCATGAGTGGCTCGACACTCAAGCCAAATGAACGAGAAGGAATTTGGCACGAAACCATGCAAGTGGGCGAATTTCTGGAGACGTTCTTTCTGCTGTATATTTTGCACCCAATGCTGAATCAGGTTACTTAAGTCACCTGACAAGAGTGTGCTGCTGATGAGCGAATACTGACTAGCAGATATTAAAGGCACAAAGTACTAAACTTCAAGTATATCAGCACGAATCTCTTCCCTTTATGGCATATTGTACAGATACTCTATCTGAGAATACTGCTGCAGTTCATACACACTTCTTCTGTTCCCAGCTTAAATTTTTAAGCAGAAGAGTGGATTTGGCCGTGGATCATCACAATGAGGTCACTAGGAAAAGATGGTAATAAAACTGCGCTTGTATAAAATCTATTGCTGTTTTCTTTCCCTGTACATAAAAACAACAGGTGGTTTTAAGATGTAAATACAGTCCTTTTTAGTAAAGGCTGTAAATTTGCTATCCTGGATGGTTTCCGGTTTTAGTCCCTGTTGGGTCTGTAGAGACTGGACTACACCCTTCTGAAAATGAGGCCCAGACTGATGCACTTGTTGTTTTACGCTGGCCCCAAGAGGGATGGCATCTTCTGTGTAACTCACTGAGCCAATTAGCTGCTGTGCTGCAGTCCTGAAAATGAAGCAGTCTGTTCAGCAGAACCAGTGGGGGCAGGGTTTAAGTGTTGCACGTCACACCGGCGTCCTCAACGTGACCGCAGTTGGTTTTGCCCCACCCAGCGAACTTGCACTGGTGGATGGCATCCTCGGTGCCGATACATGCTACGTCGTCCATCCAGATCAAACCTGTACCTACGGGCAGAGGATTTAAACAGGAAGTTGACATTAACAAAATCTTTAACATTGTCCAAGTTTTTTATTTTGGTTAACAGCTTTCTACTTTAACTACAATGTCATCTGCAGATATTAGTGATGTACCAGCTACATAAACTAAAGAGATAAACATTGACACTGTCTTACACCCTGACTTGCATCACCTGGCCCATTGGTAATCTCGGGTCAGAATCCTTTGGATTCTAGCTCTCAAAGTAGCCTTGTGAAGGCGTGATCAAGCCCCGGACGTGCCAATAGCGGCTGCAGGGTATGCTGAAGGTTTGGCAGAGACAAGCTGTTTGACAGCAGTGTGTGTTAGCAAAGTATTCTGTGTGAAGAACCCTGGCATACACACAACTGGTTGAGCCTCTGGAGGCACACACACACACACACACACACACACACACACACTCCGTGAGAGGTGAGACTCTATACTCGTTATTTGAGGTTTTTCTACTTAGAGAAACTACTTCCAGACTGCAGACCCTGACAGATTTCATTAATGACTCGTGTCTGTTTGTTTTCTCATGGCAGGCTCTCACATGCCGTCATTCACCACTAAACGGTAGGCAGGTACCAGATCTGCAAACTTATAACATCTTATCAGGACCCCCCCAAAATCCTCCCCCTGGTTCTGTGATATGAACAGAGATGATGAAAGACACTCTGGATTATTAGCATTGTGCTCGGGGAACCATTCTCTCATGTTTACACTAACCTAGATCTGGGAGAGTTGTTTCCTGTAACGTCACCAGCTCCGAGGTGTTTAATTTGATGCCTAATGTTGTTTCGGACAATAGTTTGACATATTTTAGTCTCAATTTTCGCCAGAACACAAATGCATTCCTGTCAAGTTTAAATTCCCTCTCAGTTAAATTCTTGTTTCTGATTGGTGCTGATTAAAGAAGGCATAACAGTAACAGTGTACTACTTAGGGGTAGTGCGATCTGATTGGTCTGTTCCCTATATATAAAATACATTATTTAGAGTGGATAATGCTTGGATGAAAATGATGGATAGTCACAGTGTGTGCCCGATACTTGGAGGAGATGGCATGATTATGCTTTAAAGATGGACCAATAAATAATAATAATAATTATAATAAGAATGTTGTAGTTATGAGGGTAAACCTGGTTCCATCGCTAGATCCTAGGAGTTTTAGGGGTTAAAAAAAGCTGAACTACAGCAGACACTCTTTTTACTCCATGTTTTTTTCCCTTCATGAGCAGTGTGTGCGTCCCTGACCGAAGAGGTGAGGAGAAAGATTTATTCATTTCTCTTCATTTGGTTTTCATTAAAAGCTGGAGCCAGTAAATCTGCCTCTCTCTCTCTCTCTCTCTCTCTCTCTCTCCCTCTCTCTCTCTCTGTCTCCCAGTCTTTCTTTCTCTCTCATTTTCTCTCTCTCTCTCTCTCTCTCTCTGTGGAAAAAAAAGATTCCTTCAACTATGGCAAGACCTCCAAAATGGACTAAAAGCACTAAATCACTTCCAATTTTAAAGCTAAAATAATCAGTCGGCTGCGGGCGCCATGGAACTGCAAGCGTCCCATGAATAGCAGTTTAAGCAAAGCTTTAAAATACAGAATCATTACTTATAGATCATGGATCAGTACAAGACTGTAACTGGAATAAAGAGAAGCCAAAATATTACAGTAACGAGGCATTCCCAAGGTTCTGGAGTCGAGTAAGCTTTTCATTTCTGTAGTGACAATTTGCTTGTCAGACCTCTTCAGCTGTTTTCATCCTTCTTTATTTAAAAACTTCAAATCTGACATGCTGTTTTAAGGCCGCATCTAAGTTATATGTACTTTATAAAGTTGATGCTTTACAGGGTAATTTAATTTTTTTTCCCTTTTGTTTTACATCCAAATAGTGAAAAAGGTGCACTACGCTGGCATATCGAGCGCCTCGGAGAGGTTTCTAATCTCATAAGAGCTTACAGATGTTTCCAGCTGTGTGGTAAAGAGAGGCTGAGATGATCAGAGAGTAGAAAAGCATCAGTCTTTAAAAGGAGGAAAAAAACAACCAGGCACAAACTTTAAATCTTCCTGGCATGACATTTGTAACAAGGCATGATGTGTGTGTGTGTGTGCCATCATTACAAATCTGGAGTAGTTTGGCATGTCAGGGCAAAACACACACACACATCTGTGTATCTGTATCTGCACTCTTACTGTCCTCATTATAAACACTACAGCCTCGATACACACACATGATCCTAATAAATGAAAATAAAAAAATGACTGAAGTGTTTTTTTTTTTTTTAAAAAACAGCAGCAGTGAGGCCTTTTTAGGAGAACGCTTTTTTTCTCGGAGCCGCTCCTAAAATCTGAATAACAAATCCAGCCTTTTATAATGAACTCCTACCCTGACCTCATGCTTCAGATATTCTGCGCTCATTCAGAACCTTTAAATAACATCAGAGCACCAGCGTTTCATCGTCAGAGCGCTGTTGTTCCTCCCATATAGATTTATTCTTCTGTTTACAGCAAACACTTCAGACACACTGTGCTGTAAATGCACTTGCGTTTCAGTATAAACCATCTTAATGTTTTAGAAACATCTTGATTTAATTCTTCCTTTAGTTCTTTATAAAGGTATGTAAACAGGAGCAAAATAATCCATAAAAATCAGAACAGTCGATGTAGGCACTTTATACTTTATTATGCAAATTGGAAGTGCCTCATTTGCATATCACAGCTTGTATTTGATGTAAGGAACAGCTGGTATAGTGGATGTTTTATATAAATGAATAAAAAAATGTGCATGATTGTTTATACCAGGGGTGTCAAACTCATTTTCACTGAGGGCCATATCACTAAATTTAAAGGTGATCGAGGGCCGAATACTCACTGAACATCTATTATAAAAGGGCTTAAGAGCAACAAGCTAGCATGCAATCATGTCATTAACCACTAGCTGTTTACTTGAAACAGGCTGCCGCCACCTGGTGGAAGGATGATGAATTAGATTTCATGGTAATGGTTGATGCAAAGGATGCACGATAATCATATTCTTTGAAAGCTCTTGCGGGCCACAGAGAATGAGGATACGGGCCGGATTTAGCCCACGGGTTTGACACCTGTGGTTTATGGGATAATGTTTCCTCTAAGAACTGTGAAAAGAAAAGAGAGAGGTTGGTGTAGATTGTTTGCAGCTACTATAATGATTTTTTTGAAGCCATAACACTAAATGGATAAAAACGGCCTCTCTTTTTAATAAATTGGAAAATTATTAAAAAGTCTTGAAGTGTGTAAAGCACATGCTGTTATCAACAAACAATTCATTTGTGGGTGGTGTGTCAGTTATCGTACCTCCCCGTCATTGGTGATATAATACCGTCATGTATATATGATGCAATATCCAAGTACGAGAATAAAAAACTTTCATCTATGCAGATCTTAAGCAGTCCTGAGAGAATGCAGAACACAAACGATGCTGGATAAATCATTCCGCTAGCAAGCTGAATCTCAGTTCTTTTGGTTCTGTGACCACTGAGACTTACAGAAACACACCACTGCATTTTCCTATTAACACAGTATTAATGTCAGTAGTGACACGCTCTCATATACACAATAAACTCTGAAAAAACAAACCAGTGGCCTGATTGGAACTTTTGGCTGCTTTGGTTTTTATATGACGTGGCTGCTAAAGCGAGTAGAAACTCCGCTGCCAGGAAAGTTTGTGACTTCACTGCCGGTGGTGTGAGCTAGGAGCAGTTGGCCAACACACACTTTTCCACGACACTGGCGTTCAGAGCGAGGGCCTGTAGATGGGTTGTTGCACTCATGGGGCTCTAAGTGCTGCAAATTAGAATTAGGAATAAAACAGGACTAAATTTGCAGACATGGTTTTGTAAACATCCATCATTTAAGGAGCGTGGCACGAGATAAAGGTTGAGGCCCCAGACACAATGCGTTGACTCACTTGCTCAATTGCTGAACCTTTCAATCCTCTTAGGGTCGCGAGGACACTGAAGGCAAGGTATACCCTGGACAGCTCGCCAGGCCATCGCAGCGCAACACACTCACACAGAGCTAAGGTCAATTTGAAACAGCCATGTAGCATGTCTGTGCAATGTGCTTGTCTTTGGACTGTGGGAGAAAACCAGAGTACCCAGAGGAAACCCACGCAAGTACGGGGAAAACATGTAAACTACACAGAAAAATGCCCAAACCTGGGAACCTTCTTCCTGTGAGGCGGACGTGCTAGCCGTTATCCACCATGCCACTGTGCGGCCTGCGATGTGTTCGCACATCAGTTAATTTTTCCATACACTAATATCTACAATACACATAAAGCTATAAAGCATTCCATCGATATTTGATGTTAGATATTTGTGCTCGTATCGTTTACTCTCTCATTATTACAAACTCGTCACGCGGTGTTCTGCAATCTACACGCCTTACCTTGTCCAAATCGTCCTGTTTTGTGGACTTCTTGTGCTCCGCGGAATCCCAGCATCCTGCACACCACATCTCCATCTTTCTTATCCCACACGTCATCACACACCGTCCCCCAGCGCCCCTCGTGATACACCTCCACCCGGCCTTCGTGTTCCGCCGAGCCGTTCACCAAACGCACCAGGACGGTCTCCACTGCAACACATGCAGACACACAGCATTAGAGACAAGCTTACACACAGTGCTGTCAGATCAAACCCACCATGCATTTTCATTGGCCGATGCTAAAAAAAAAGACTACTTTGTGAGCCGTCAGATGAAATACAGACACGTGCATGAACGTGTACAGTACATGCACTTAGATGTGAGTAAAATCAGTACCCACGTGGCAAACATGTGGTGTTTCACTCCGAGTCTGGACAAGGAAGCAATTTCTTTATCAAGTCAGCTTTCATTTTATTACTATGACTGTATAGTTTTCTTCTCGGAAGTATTTCTTGGGCTTGGGTTCCGTTCATTTCACACATGGTGGGTGTATGGGTGTCATTCATTCCGTTCTACTTCCTTTTTGTAATTTATTTTTTTTTCACACATCATGTGCTTGCTGAAATGGATGAACAAAGGAAACATCGGTTGTTGGGTTTGGCGAGAATTGATTCAAGCGACAGTTGTAGCAGCAATCTATTAAAATGTTATGCACCAATAAATCTCTTCGGAACAGGTGGTAAAACTACAAATATTCTTTTGTCAGGCCAAGGTTACATGATTTCCACAAATATTCTGCAGCAGAAATATAACCCAATAAAAAAGGCAGAAAGTTTTCGTCTTCAGTAGTGATTTCACTACTCTGAACTATTATTACTGTCTGAGATCCCAGTGCGGCACATGTTCTCCACTTCAGACTAAACTGTGCAATGAAGATCCTCAAATGATAGAGCTAGATGTAAAGAACATAAGACTCGTCCATATTTGTAGCCTTACTATGAGTTTGTTGTCATGCTATGCCTTTCTACTAGTGATATTTTTTATTAGCATCATAGCAGCACCCACACTGAGCTTTTCATCCATAATATACAGTGTCAGAACTTTGTACGTCGGCCATCTTTGGTTGTATTGACACTGCATCTGTCGCTTATGTATTCAAAGACCACTGACTGCAAGTTTAGATAGCAAGCACGAGCCCATCAGCTACATTACTGATGCTGCATGTCAGTGGTACCTTGAACTCTGCGTGTCCCTCTATAGTCTGTGTGACCTAAAATAAACCAGGTTGTCTGACTGAAAGCATCAGATTCCTCCTCGTGTTTGTGAAAATTTCGCTCTTTGAGACCTGTGCCATGTTTATTTGTCTAAGAAATTTTATTTGGAAATAAAAGCTAGTCCAGCTGTGGCACATTAACATCGATCATTTCCTCACGGGTCTGACAGTCTGTAGGAAGTCCATAGGATGAGAGATAATATTACTGTATCATGGTATCACACAAAAACGTAATGGTTCCACCAGGGAAAACAAAGTCATGCGGAAACGGTTGTGATTTACGCAGTCTGCGTGAGGCTTTGTTTACACAAACACAGGATTATTAAAGGAGGACATGGGACGGTCGAGCGTAGTGGCCCTGCATGCTGAGAGCTGGATGGACATCTCGTAAATGTCTAACAGATGCTGTGCAATTCTGGGAAGCAGAACTTTCTCTGTTCTTTTGATTAAAGCAGTGTGTGACCCCAAAACACTTAGATCATTATAATTCCAACATCTGTAATTTCACTAGAATGCAGTGCAATGAATTATGCTCATATTTTCTGGAATTTTTAGTTTTTTAAAAATAAAAAAAAATTCCAAGCTTAATATGTTTAGGTCCTTTTGACTCTTTACGCTTGACAAAACACAATGCTGACCAAACCGTGCTGCATCTTCTTCACTGCAAAATAAGGATATAAACACTGTGAGATAGCATCGCGCAGAGAAGTGCTTAATAAACAATTGAGATAAAGGCACACAGTCATCAAATTCCTGTGTGTCACTATCCATATACCTTACCTCATAAGTTACTCCTTATCAGAAATGATCTCAAATATTTAGAAAGCTGCTTATGGGAACGATAGTAGGTTTGACTGAAGCTAAGAATTGAATGCAGTCCATCCCTGCTCATGCACACATGCACAAACACTGTATGTTATTAGCAGAGATGCTCTGTCCTGCTGTGAAGCACATGGTCTATGATATGAACCAGTCATCTGATACACCAAATCCTCAACAGGGGAATAGAAGTACATAGGAAATGAAAATTCTAGCTTCATCCTTATAATACACCATATTTAGGTGCTAAGCCGTGCTAAAAGCTATTGGATTACACAGTTCTTTGAGCTGCCTGATTTGTTAAAGATCTTCAAAAGAAAAAATATAAGCAATCATTTCTTGGTCTTGCAAAGAACCAGCTTCAAGAATTTGCCCTCAAAGTGGCTCGAACAGCCATCACTGTAACCTGTTTTCTTGACACCTCTGCTCTTGTCCCACCTGCGGTTGTTGCACCTGTGGTCCCTCTTGCCCTGCCTTAAGTGGTGCTTGTACTAGGTAACATGGAGACAGGCTACAACTGCTACGTGCACACTCTTCATTGGTGTCCCACAAGGCTCAATACTTGGTCCCCTTGTCCTTCCCCTCTCTATACCTACTCTCTTGGTAAGAGTTGTATTTCATCATGAACAGCAGCTCTTAATTAGTGTAATCCTCAAACAGATCCATAATTCCTAATTTGATCCCAAGCTTGGGTTACTGTCTGTCTGATGCTTTGGAGGTCTTCCAATTGCTCCTGTGCTTAATTGTGCTTAAAACACCCCCATCAATGGATTTGCTACATTAAATTGTCTCTACATATAGTATGTATACTTCCCTGAGATGGACCTGATGCACCATCACCACCACCATATTTGCCTCTGTGACCCTTGAGTGGTCTAAAGGTTCTCTGCCTGGCACAGGAATCCCAGAAGTTCTTCTACTGTTAAAGAGTATCTTCTTGTGTATTTCATCTTACGACCTTTGTTTAACTTCCACCATGACCCGGGCCAGGATAAATTACTGAAGATGATGAATGAATGTATGTCACTTGGTAATCCTCAAATGTTCTTGGCACGTGCTGCAAAAACTGGGGTTGGGTCACAGGGGCGGCAGCCAAAGCAGTCCAGGTCCAAATGTCCTTCTACCTAGCTACTTCCTCCAGCTCTTTCAGGGGGTTCCCAGAACAGCTGAGAAACATAGTCTCTCCAGCGTGTTTTGTGTCGACCTCTGGGTCTCTTCCCAATTGGAAATGCCTGAAACACCACACCAAGGAAGCGTTCAGGAGGCACTCTAAGCAGATGCCCGAGCCACCTCAACTGGCTCCTCTCAATGCACAATTATTTTTTAAAACAGACAATGAGATGGAGGACACGCAGCCACAGACTCAGGGTTTCCTCCACCATCCGCAGCGTCTCTGGGTCATAGAAACGGGGGATTCCTGCTGCCTGCCCGACTGGCCGTGTCCTCCCCGTACTGTGCTGTGCAATCGGTGGCATAAATGACCACCTGCTCACAGGCGTCCACATAAATATCAGTGACTCAGTAAATGCACTGGTGAATGGTTGAAATCACCATCGCGCACAGTGCGAGCTTGTAGTCCCCAACCATGCTGTTACTCAGGATGTATGAATCGTGGTTGAACCAGGAAACCTCCCCACACTGTTAGTTGATTGCATTTGTGCATCACATGTGAGCTGTACAGTGATGGAATGAAAATGCTTCCTGTTGATAAAAATTCATTCTGTGATGGCGCTTTTATAGCAATGTGTGTGCAGTGACAGCGGCGATTACATTATGAAAACCGGCTCTCGCTGCAAAATGCACTTTAATCAACTCTGAGGACTAAAGTTCACATTATAAA
>JAOUQZ010000024.1:1823261-1839664 GCA_028564935.1 Neosilurus hyrtlii
GAATCACCTCTAAGTGTCGCCAAAGCACCAACAGCTGCAGAAACATGCGTACGCCAGCCATGAAGTTTGCGTGAAGCCCCGCACATTTCCACGAACATTTCACTCTTGATACATCTGAACTTTTCCATGGGAACGTGCGTATGCAACGTTTTTATGCGTACACACCCTTTGTACATGAGGCCCCTGGTATCTACTTTTGATTTTAGTCGAGGCAGTTTTTCTGGTCGCTGCTGACATGCATCATGCTTGAGCTTGAGCAGCAGAATTTTCTAGCCTGTAATCCAGCTGGCCTGATATCTGAGTCAAGGACAATGCTTGATTGCTCTGGGCTTGTGTGTGTAAGTGCTCTGCTTTATGTTATTGTCTGTTGGTTCCACGTGTATAGCCTTTTTGTTTTTGTTGGTAACAGGGGATATTATTCTACGCGGATCCTTCTGCTTTCTGTTCATGCCAAACGTTGCTAATGTTCTTCACGCCTCACTCTACCTTGGTGTTCTGTTGTTGGCGCTCCAGCACTGGATAGCAAAAGCACCATGACCAGCAAAAGACCATGCTGATATGAGCACAGCCTCATAGAAGTTCATAGAATGGTGTGATTCTAAAGCGACTTCAAGGCGCCATTGCAAATTGCAGAAGAACATAAAAAACCCAACAGCAACAAAGCATCACAATAATCATCCTGGCAACTCTGCAATTATTTGATTAATGGCAGGAAAATGGATGCTGTGAATCTAAAACAAGTGTTTTTTTTTCAGCCTAGATTCCATTACAACATCTCTGTTTATCCAGATCGGACTTCTGCCTGGAAAACAAGGCATCGATTCTTTCTCTGTTGCTAAGATTCTATAACAACGAGCTTAAACTCATCTTAATTTAGGAAGAGTGCTCATCATGTGATCAGTGCCAAAACAACCACAGAACATTAGCATAATTGCTAATACTAACCATCCGTCTAATGAGAAACAACTGGGCTTGTAGCAGTTTATCAAAGCTGTAGCTCTGTTTTAGTTCTCTTATCAGAAAACATTTCAATGAAGAGAAATGGCAAACACAGCAAACATGCAGTGAGGAAACGTTCTTTTTTCAGCATGGGAAATTAACTACTCATCTTTTAGCTGATATCACCAGTCTCTAATCAGAGTCACATTCCTTTGCTCTCTGTTTCCATTAAAAGAACAGTATCCAGCTGACAGGAAGTGCTTTATCGACTCCAGGAGGCATTGTGTTTTAAGTTTGTACAGGGGATAATGTAATTTCTCACACTGATCTAATGGCATATCCATTTTCAAAAACTTGATTTTAGGATTTTTTTCCCTCAGGACATGTGGACAGGTTCCACCCACAACTGGACACCAGCAATCTTCACCAGCAACCATTTCCCAAGCTCAGGAACACTGACTTAGATACCACTCTGACTTAAAGATAAATTGATTCGATTTTGGAGCTCATAAGTTAAAGGTCAAGGTCATTGTGGCCTTACTGCACAGAGGCATATAACCCCCAGGTGGTATTTCTATTTTTTTCTGGACTTGCAGAGTAGGATAAATATTGCTCATGTAAAACAACAACCAGTTCTGTTTTTTTCCCCTTATAATAACCTGCACATTAGAAACTTTTTCATGGGACTCTACTTTGTGACTACTGGGTGTACGCATATATATTTACGTTACAGTGTAGCAAGAATGTACTATTTACAATTGAATAAAGCAGTTTAGAAGTGAAACGGACAACGACGCTTTCAACAATGTTGTAGACAGACTTTAAAAAAAAAAACCAAAAACATAACACCAGCACAAACTTTCATGAAGTGCAAATAAATCATTTATACTTCTTTCTCTTATTCAGTACCTACTCAAAGAACTCAAATTGCGAACTCGTCACTTCCTGGTAGGTCTTTCTAACAGAGTTACATTTTTTTTAAAACCTGCATTTCCGGGTAGGCGATAGTTTATTTGGCGGCTTTTACACATTCTTGTTTCAGTAAATTCCCCACCCTACTCGCACACTTACTGTAAACACACCACCTCCTCATATGCACCACACTTGCACTCCCAATATTCTGAAACCAATTCAAAAGGAACAATAAATAAACAGAAAAATTGCCGTCTCTGATCCACCAGAACATCATCGCAAATGGAAATTGTTAATCTGTTTCACCTGCTGCACACGGCCCAAACAGCTCCTCAGTCTTAGTAACCACCTCCAGAATGAAGAACACTATATACTGGGTGGATTTGGTCTCTTTCTCCTCATTAAATCTACTAGCTGTATACACAAACTGTGATACTGGTTGAAATGGTCCTTACACCCAACAGCAGTCACTCACTTATGAGATTTGGAAAAAAATCTGAAAAAATACCTGTCATCTGTAGCCACTGTAATCCTGTAAAAACACTAGCCAATCACTGCCTCGCTGTCTGCAGGAAAAATATCCAAACTAATGTTCCCAAGTTTCCTTGCTCATGCATGGCCCTACCATGCATGAACCAGCAGTTGGAACAGAGGTTAAGCATGTGAAAGTGGTGGGGAGGTGGCTTTGGAAGGACCTTCCAGGGCAGTGCAGGGATTAGCCGGAGCTCCAAAGAGATGCTACTTTCAAATTTGGCTAGCTTTACAAACAAACTTTGAGCATACACTGCCTGACCAAAAAAAAAAAAAATTTGTTGGTGCATATTAAGCCTTAATTATAGCATTACAAATCAGCAACATTATGTGGCAAATAAATGAAGTCAGCAGATGACCGGAATGTACTGAATGACCAGGTTTTCCTATTAATGGTCTTTCCTGAAGGCACGGATATAAAATTGGGGCTCAACAAGTGAAAGAGTGGTTCAGGGAGCATGAGGAATCATTTTCACACTCGTACCTCGGAGTCCTGACCTTAACCTTATGGAAAGTCTTTGGGATGTTCTGGAGAAGACTTTATGGAGTGGTTCAATTTTGCTGTCATCAATGTTTATCAGTGAAAAGTGAACCCAACACTTGGTGGAAATAAATGTTGTGATGTTGCTTAAGTCTAAAGTTGGTCCAACAAAATATAACCGTGTACAACTTCTTTTTGGCCTAGTGTATTTTGATTTGTACCTAGAGTAAGTCCTACATAAGCCGTACTACATAAGGTGTATATAATTAAACCCTCATCCCAAACTTAAACTTAGGCATTTTTTCATTCAGGGGAACCATGGCTTTCATGGCTGGGAATAGGGAAACATTTTCCAGTCATTCCCATTTGAGAAACCAGCATCGGTAAAAATTCCTGCTTAGTGTCCAGCATCTCAGGAAAAATCTGGCAACCTCCAAGGTGGAATAGAGACAATTTTCAGAAGTGGAACAGGAAGCCAAAATGTGTCAATCGATTCCAAAACCTTTTTCATGAACGTAATTACTTCAAGCCACCAGGAACCACTCCTTCAGTCACCTTGCATAATGATTTCCATCAAGTAAGAATCAAGATTGGTTCTGTTTACCCAAAACGGATGGCTGGCCCCACAATGTTAAAGTCTTCTACTCCAGAGGGAAATTTTGCTTGTTTTTATAGATCACAGATTTGGAAGTGAGTTGAGTCGGCTATTTATATACAAGGCTTTGTGTAAAATAAACACCCATTATCATGTTAGCAATATTATTATGGCAGCTCCAGGGCGAATTGGAGAAGAACATTTGAAGCCCTCAAAAATCAACCCGTGATGAATCCACTCCTGCTGAAGTGAGCAGTGTACGTTGGCTGAAGAGGAAATGTCAGCCCACAGATGCTGAGCTGGTGCAGTTGAACAAAGCTTTCTGAATGCAAGACGAGTGAGGAGAATGTAAGGAATTCGTTTGATCCATGAGCTGCTCTCAAACATGGTTTGTGGAGGAACTGCAGCGGCTGTCCAGATACAGATGAGATCACTTTACTGAAAAACAGCAGCAGCTATTTACTGTTCAGAACCACCAGTCTCAAACTAGTACTCCACCCTCAGCTTTACAAGACACAGTTCCAGTGGAGAAATCAGGAACCTTTTCCAGAACCTGGAAACTCTAAATGTTTCCATCAGAGGGCTGATTTTGATTTTCGGTTTCTAGTTATTCCAGAAGATGGTAGTTTGTTGTTACAGGCATGTTTCTACTAAAGGGATTCAGGATGGATTAGGAATGGAACTTGAGGCATGTTTCAATCAGAGAGGAACCAGAGCCGGTTATAATTTTTGGGTTGAGATTGCAGAACAAGTTTTGGTTTCTGTTTCTCTTTATGAGGAACCTTTTCTAGAACTCAGGGACTTAAGTGTTTCCATCAGAGGAATCATGCAAGAATGAAAAGAGTTGAAATTTCTTTGAAAAAAAAAACCCAACTGTTCTTGTTCCAGTACTGGAAATCAGAAACCTTACCACAATTTAGGAGCTTTAGGTTGGTTCCCACCAGAGCTTCCATGATGCGTGAAAGCTGGAGATCAGGAGCTTTAGGTGTGTGAGCACTAGGGGCATCAGGAGATCCATTCATTCATTCATTTTCTGAACCGCTTAATCCTAATTAGGGTTATGGGGAGGCTGGCACCCGTCTCAGCTGACTCAGGGCGAGGGCAGAGTACACCCTGTACAGCTTGCCACGGCATCGCAGGGCAGAAACACGCTGAATGCAACCCAATGGCCTACTCTTTACAAATGACAACAATGGTTCATTTACAAGCCTCTCACCATAGACAGTGAGAGACATGGCTGGCATTTGATAACCCGTTTAGCTGAACTGGGGGGACAACAATGGCAACCCAGTGATAGTGGGGCTTGAACCCCCGACCTTTGGGGCAGCAAGCCAGCACCCTACCACTGGGCCACCACTGCCCCGCCAGGAGAGATCAAGCCTTTTAATTTGCAATTTGAAAAAACATTTTATTTTCTGCTCTCCTGCTGGAGATCAATGAGCTTTTTGCAGAACTTAGGAACCTCAAGTGTGTTTTTCCAACTGAGGAAGCAGACCTGAATTCTTCTTTATTTCTGGGTTCCAGGAAAAAAAAAACATTTAGTTCTCACACCAGCACAGGAAATCAGGAATCTTTCACAAACAGAATCCAGGACGGAATGATGTTTAGATCCTGTTTCACTGCTGAGTATCCTCCCAAAATCAGGTACTTGAGGTGTGTTTCCATCTGTGGAACCAGGCCTGATTTTTATATCTGGGTCAAAATTCCTAAAAGTGTTGAATAATGAAATGCAGAAGTACTTGACACAGTGCATCACCCTGGTATGCCTTCGCCGTAAACTTTTTCTAATGTGTGCTTGAACTGTGGATTTGCCACACAGGAGCTAACTTGTTCCTTAACCAGTTGTATTGTTATTCTTCCTGTTTTGTTTGGATTAATAGTTTAATAGTTAAAAAAAAAAAGAAGATAAAGAGCCTCCTACCTGTCTTGCCTCCTTGGTCCCCTCGCTCTCCCTTCTCTCCTTTGAATCCTCGTTCTCCTCTCTGGCCTGAAGGTGAAAAAGCAACTGTATTATTCTTCTAGTAAATTCCAATGTGAAGTGGGATTATTAGAAGAGAAACATGAGCTTACACAGGCATCAGGAGAAGTTACATTTTTTGGTTATATCACCTCTGCAGCTTTGGTTCCCGACCTCACATTTAATTTCATTCAGAAAACTGATAGCTAATCTCTTGCAGAAGTGCTCTTCCTTGAATGCGGTCAGCTTTAGAGAAAAATGGCTGCCTATCTTTTGGAAGTTTTCACTTGGAAAAATGTTCCTCATGGGTTCTTCAGTTGGCTAACACGTTCAGCCTTTCAGATCTACCTTTCAGGTTCTGTGTGGCAACGTCTACAATAGAAACCCCTGTTTTTCATGCTTACCTTAAAAGCTGCAACGAATGTAAACAGCACCCTATACCAATTGATAAATCTACATTACCAAAGAAATCTAATACAGAGTGTGAACTATTCTATGTAACTACGATTAGTTAGCACTAAAACAAGTGAGAACTGGTAAGAGTGGTGTGATTGTTATGGATGGGATGTCATGTCTGATTTACACTCTCATATCAGCACAAAAGTTGGTCTGGCCAACACATTTTCTGTTGAATAAATAATCAAGAGCACTGAGAGCACAAACCTCCACCAAGTACAGGAATAGCCCACATGAACCAAAATATCAAAAATATCTCTCAATGGTAAAGATTCTTTAAAAAGTTCCTGGATCCTGAATTTGATCTGAATCATCTCCAAAATGTAATAATGTTGTTCCATTTCACGAGAACGCACATAACCCTTAGCCAGTAACAAAATAGATAGCGCCCCTGCTGGGTCTGCTGTGATATGACACTTCCAAAAATCATCCTATATTACAATGTTAAAGAACTCTTAAAAAAATTCCTGGGTCCAAAATTTGATCTTGAAACCCTCTGGTAGAAAATCCATCACAATCTGCCTATAATTATTTGCGTGATCTTCTAACAAGCACACAGACTGTGTGTAAAACAACCTCTTTGGTGGAGATAAAATAAAAACCATTAAACCACTGAGGGTCTTTATAGGTGGTAGGTACAAAACTATCAAATTCCAGATAAAACAAGACTTGTTGCCAAATGTATGTGATTTGAGGCACATGAGGGAGTAATAGCTAGAACAAAATAATCAGCCATATTTTCTATGAAAGACTTTTTAAAGACTTTTCATGCATTTAGAATCAGAGCTTACACAGCCAATACTCATGCCAGTGTTGTGGTTGAAGACGGCCCGGCTGTGAGTTCTGCTCCATATCATATCTGAGATGTGTTTTAGCAGTCAGACTCGGATGATCACATCGCAGTCATTCCATGATTTGTTATGTGGGATGCTAATACCAGCCATGCGATTAATGTTAAATAACGAACTGTACAGCAGTAAAATGAACCCCCCCTCCAACTCTTGACACTGATTAAGCGCACCCAGTATGTCTGATGTTCTTTGAAGCCCTGACTCCAGGCCCAGCGTGACTCCGTCTCTCAGAGTTTGAGTTGGCCTGGCTTTATCGGAGCCTTATCTCAGGGGGAAATCAACACACTCACTTGAGGAAGAACAGAACACATCACGCTAAGCTTAAAGAGAAGGGGAAAAAACACCTTTAAGTAGCTGATACAAGTAGACTGGACAAGCTCATCGACAAAAAATAAAGAATGTGCTTCATCTAATAAATGTTCCTCGCTAAGATAATGAGATGCAGAAATCTCTAGTCAGATCTTTGGACCAACTTGAATCACCTTTTTGTCCTTGAATAGCTGATGATGTCCAGAACTGAAATGCTTTTGCAAAGAAAGTAGTGGACGAAATAGGCTTAATTTCAAGATTATACACATTACCAGATTTATTTTGCAGTCAGTCCAAAATAAATTTCATGATTGAGAAGATGGAATCAGCTTAATGTCAGTTGACAGGAAACTAAGCGTTGCAGATGTTTAGTAGTTCTGCCACATTGAAGCACGTCCATGCCATCGGCTCCTCTGCACAACCACCAGTATATTATTTTTATTGCAAAAGACTTTTGATTTGTTGGTATTCAAAAGCCACATTTTGTCTTGTTTCCACATAAATACAGCAGAAGAAGCTATGTGACCTAAAAGACATACCGTATATTTGCGGGCGCACAGTGGTTAACACTTCCACCTACAGCAAAAAGGTCCTGGGTTCAAACCCTGTAACTAGCCAGTTTGCATGTTGTCCTCAATCATGCGTGGGTCTCCTTTGGATGCTTCGGTTTCCTCCCACAATGCAAAGACATGCACATTAAAATAACTGGGTATTCTTGATTGCCACTAGGTATTAATGTGAGTGCAATGGTCTGGCAAGCTGTTAATGGTGTACACCCAAAGTTGGGATTGCCCTGTGGCCCGAGTAAAGGATAAAACGGTTCGGAAATTAATTTGTATTTGCTACAATAGGAAAAAGAATGAGCTCTATAATTGGTTGCTAGAATAATCAAACTATTGTCAAACTTGTGGAGTAAAACTTTTCACTGCCGGTGGTATAAAATATTTTACTACAATTATTTAGATCTCACAGTTGTGGTATAACCAACCAGACTACATGTTGGACTGTAATGCAGTTTTCTTGTATAGTTTGTATTTTATGGTTTCACCCAAATGAGGATGGGTTTCCCTTTTGAGCCTGGCTCCTCTCGAGGTTTCTTCCTCGTGTCAGCTGAGGGAGTTTTTCCTTGCCACTGTCACCGCGGGCTTGCTCATTAGGGATGTGTAGGGGGTTGTAGAGAAATTTTTAGATTCCTCCTTAAATTAATTTTACTATGTAAAGCTGCTTTGTGACAATGTCAATGGTAAAAAGCGCTATACAAATAAAACTGAATTGAATTGAATTAAAAGAGTATTTAGGCTATCACCATAGCAGTGTTGGTGACACTACCGAGCAATCTTTATGCGACACTAACTAGCATAAAGCTAATGTCTGGCCAAAATGGTTGTTCCTGAACACATGACAGAGACTACAACCAACTGGCATGTAATGATCGCGGGGATTAAACTCATAAAGTAGCATCACACAACTCGCGCATTCTCATCTCAGATAGTTCCGTATAGCAACTTTTAATCAAGGATATGGCTAGTAAGTTGTCAGTGGTGTTGTCAGCTGCTGGTGTGTTGGGTGTGGAAGAAGAAAGGAGGAAGCGGAGAAGAAGAAAATAAGAACAAACCATACAAATTTGTTTGCTTTCAAGATGCCCTTCTTTCCTCATGTGCTCCTTCGCAAACCTGAACGACCGATTAGTGAGCTTGGTATATCCCAGGCTTTAGACTTTGCTGGGGTGAAAAATGTATTGCTATAGATTTAGTTAGCGATGCTTCCAGCATACTAAGTCCCTGTGGCTGTGCTGTAAGGAATAATATACACAGAGTCACTTATTATCACTATATATAATAAACCCTGACACAAAACATTGCTTTAAAAAGATTTTACTGCTTCTACGGATGACATGCTCCTTAGCAACAGCATTTTCTACCTAGCAACGGTCTATTGTAAAGTAATAATAGACCACAGAATGCTGTAACTTTCAGTCAGAACTAAGTATTCATGAAAACTATGTAATAATATAGAAATGATAATGTATTACCATGGTACATTAATGGTGGCTCACTGGTTAAGGGATCGGGGCCCTTACTCTGGGCGACTGATCAGAAAATTGAAGATTGCCATTGCCAAGAATTCAAGCTGCCATTGTTGGGCCCCTGAGCAAGGCCCTTAACCCTCAACTGCACAGCTAATAAAAATGTAATTCGGTTTGGATCAGGGCGTTGGCCAAATTTCGTAAAAGGATATTATAAAGATACCTGTGATTTGCAGCTGTAATACTACAGAAAACGTATTCTGACCAATCCGTGCTATCAAGCTAGTATACTAGGGTTGTAGCATTGCCGGCATTTGTTTGGGAACTGTAGCTGGATACGCTAGCCAGCTAGCAAATAAATAAATAAGTAAACATATACCATCCAAGGACAATCTCAAAGTCAGTTAATCTGGTTCCAGATAAGTCTTGCTGTTGTACTCAAGCAGTGGTGCCATCCTCGCAGCGCCAGGTGTGTTTTGAGAGGGAAAGCAGACATGCAGGCAGCACTAACCTCGACATGACTGTGCGCGGCTCATAATGAGCACAGAGACACAGGGGGAGAGAGATCTGAGTAAATGGTTTTGGGTGGAACTTATTATTATGAGCATACCACAGATACTCAGTGTGCTAGAAAGAGTCAGGAAGCATTCGGACCGAACCGAGGATGATAATAAAGTACCTTCTCACTCCGCTCCCCACAAGCATCCATCTCCTGCTTCCACTCTCACGTCACACTAAAGTAAAGACAGGCTGTTTGAGTTTCACACCCTCACCCAAAGCTTTGAGCTGTTCAGCACCAGGATACGGCCAATCAAAGACTTTCCTCGTTATACAAATTGACTTTTTTCATGGTTACGAGGTGGGGAATGACTGATTAAACACACGCTTGTGTCGTGCTATGCTGTAGCCATGGCCTCCAGCCTGCTTCCTGCCCTAGAAATAGTCATACTCATAGTCAGGAATATTGTAGGGTTTGCTTCCAACCTGAATTTTACATGTTGTCGAGCTCTTCGTTTAAAATGATCAGAAGGCAGGATGAACCTCCAGGTTTTTACTGCTCCTTCTGCTCACTTCTTGATTAGCTTGTTTTGCTTCTCTTACAGTGTGGTTTGGGAAATGTTTTCTGGTGACCTGTATTTCATAACTTCAGGCCAAACAGCTTTAAATTGAAACCATTTCCTATTTTCAAAGCATTAATTCACATTCTGGTTATTCAGCCCTCTGTGTAGTTCTAAACACTTAAGTTTCACTCCCCCTCCTCTTCTCCCCCCTTCCTCACTTTTAGGTTTTAATGAAAAGCGGTGAGTATAAAAGCCACCCGCTCTGTTCTTCACTTAGACATGAGATTGAGCTCACATCTGGCTGAAAAACGCTTAAAAAAATCCATGGTGCCACTGACGAAGACCTGCCTAAAAGGAGTAATTTTGGTAAACAGGGTTCAATTAAGGCTTTTAATATAATTATGGCTTCAATTTACATCCATCACACGGCTGTGTAGAAAACAGTCTGCAGGTGTGTACAGTACAGTCTGTAAAAATGAGTTCCAAATAAAATATCTTGGGGATGATATGGAGCTTTATTTATTCAAAGATCTCATGAGAGACTCTGTAAAGTAGGAACGGTTCTCTGGTATTGAGGAGGTGGTCTGTCTTTGTTGTAGATATAAAGGCAGTAAATCAAGACACTGAACTGCGTATGAGACGTGTATGAGACTGTATGCAGCTACAGTTGAAGGATCACATAGCACATAGCATTGTGTTTACAATTATAGTTTCTTTGTCTTTGTTAATTTTAGCAGTGAACTATTCACTCACTGAACTGTTTGCTTACTTACTGAATCACAACTTTACTATAAGACTCACATCCTCAGTAACTGACTGATCAGTGAAATGTCTTTCAGTGACTCACTGCTTCACTCACTCAGTGACTCTCCAATCAGTGATCACTCATCGACTCTGTCACTGACCCACCATTTCCATGACACAGTAATACACTTTTTAAAAGATTCTACAATCTGCGATTCATTCAGGTACTCAATGACCGTCACAGTGACTCAGTGACTCGCTCACTCCATAACTTCCCAATCAGTGATTCTTTCAGTGATTCACTGTCACTCATAACGACTCAGTGATGCACTTACTCAGTGATTCTCCAATCAGCGATCACTCATTGACTGACTCAGTGACTCCAGTGACTCCTCCTAAATGATTCACCAACTTGTGATTCATTCACTGATCTCAATGACTGAGTGATTCACTTATTTAATAGCTTCCCAATCAGTGATTCTTACAGTGATTCAGTGACACTGTTAATGACTCAGTGAATCACTTACTCAAAGAATCCCCAGTCAGTGATTCATTCACTGACTCACTCTACAACTCACTGATTCCCACACCTAAAGACTCCTCAAAAATGACTCACTTGATGATTCGCTCAATCACTCAGGACTCACTCCTTACTCACCCAGTGACTCCTTCACCCACCCAGACTCATTGAGATTTATTCACATCACTTAAACTCTCCTACAGAATGACTTGTGCAGAGACTCATAACACTTTTGACTCACACACTCATTTCTATAATTAATTAATGATTACACACACTAAAATGGATACCAGTAAACTATGTATAATATGTATGAGCACTGGCATATAATTCATTTACTAAATGGCTATCTTAATGACACTCAGAATCTCTGAGATGAAGAATAGAGTGTATCTGCTCAATTGTGCATGTGTGTGTGTGTGTGTGTGTGTGTGTGTGTGTGTGTGTGTGTGTACACATGATGCCTTTTACCTTTGGGTCCCATTGGTCCAGTATCGCCTTTCTCCCCATTTTTGCCATCAACACCGTGAATGCCCATGAGTCCTTGTTGGCCTTTTTCTCCTGGTATACCTGAAAACACACACACACACAGAGAGAGAGAGTTCTTAGCCAGTGACCTATAAGGTAACAACTTGAAACCATCTTTGCTGCTTTCCCAATTAAACACAGGCCGGTAAAGCATACACACGCACACACACACACACACACACACACACACACACACACACACACACGCTATTCACTTCCCCAGTTCTGCTGCGATGAAAAGACAAAAGGATAGGGCTATAATTTTTCTGTCCTTATCAGTTTGGGAGTATTATCAGTGCGCGTTGCTGGCCAGACCATCCAACACTACTTTAGAACCATCTGTGAAGCATCCATATATTATATGATAGTAAGGACACAAGATATCTGAATCATGTGTAAGTGTGAATCTAGAAAAATGTGTGTGTGTGTGTGTGTGTGTGTGTGTGTGTGTGAGAGAGAGAGAGAGAGAGATACATATCTTTGCCAGTGATCTATAAGGTAACAACTTGAGACCATCTTCACTGCTTTCCCAATTAAACACAAACACAGGCTGGTTGCACAGAAGGGAGTCTCAGAGAAGGAAAATATGTAAAGACTGGAGAAGCTCCATCATTACTGAACACACACTGTCACACTGAAAAATGAACCATTGCTTCTTTCTCCCTTTGAGAACATTTCTGTGTGGGATATTGTGTGTGTGTGTGTGTGTTTGTGTTATACCTTTAAAGCCTGGCCAGCCAGGGATTCCAGCAGGCCCTAAAGGCCCCACGTCTCCCTTCTCACCTTTTGGACCTGGAGGGCCTGAAAAGTCGAAGAAAAATATTTGCATCAAATCAGGTATTTTACTCTTTACTATATGTATGTTTGATTAAAAACAAGGAGATCCAATGGATCCAGGTCAAGTTTACGGTCCTCAGAGCTCATGCTAGATGATGTGGAGGTGGACTATTATTTAATATGAAGGTTATTGACCTTCATATTAAATTGACAAATTAATGATCAGTAATCACATAATAAGGGTGTGTGATGATGTACTGAAGACACAAACTTACTCACTTGCTAAACCAGTTAATCCTACTATTAGGATCACAGGGAGGCTGGAACCTATCTCAGCCAGTATTGGGTGAAGGTGTGTTACACTCAACAGTTCACCAGACCATTGCAGGGCAGCACATGCTCAACCATTCACACTTACACTAACACCTAGGGTAGTTTGGGACAGTCAATAAGCATAAGCACAACCAAATGTGCATGTCTTTGGGAGGAACCAGGAGTACCTGAAAGAAACCCACACAAGCATGGGGAGAGCATGCAAACAACACACAGAACAGCCTGGGCCTGGTGACCTTCTTGCTGTGACGCGGACGCACTAAGCACTACAGCATTAACCTTATTACCTTCTTAACGCTGCGTCTTGGTGCAGGATGAAAATAAAAACCCTTCGATCCCTAATGTGGTAAAGAATGAACTTTATTCCTGGTGAGTGGTGAGATGGCTGGATGGAAGGATGGGGAGACATGTAGAATGGATGGATGAACAAATGGAACTATTGATGAATGGATAAAAGGAAGGGGTGAGGTATAAATGGGATGGAACGAAGCATGGATGGATGGAAATGTAGTAAAGATGTGTACAAATGGGTGTGCCATGATAAAAATCCCAACTTCCACTCTTCACGGATGTTCGACAGCATTAAGTGTAGCTATAAAAACTCCGAACGTACGTCACTGTTGCTGAATTGCTGTGGAATAAGAGGAATAAACCACAGGACATGCTGTTTTTGGAAAATACTTCACCTTGTGGCTTCATGTCAGACCACAGCATGTTATTGTTAAAAAAAATTCCCCAATAACAGCAGGTTGAAGTATTTTATTCCTTTCTGTGTGATGGAAAACTCCCAGAGCCTATCAGCCTTTGTCTTGACAAACAACATCAGGCCACACAGATGTGATATGATATGAGATTGAGGATGATGTGGCTCAGAGCTCTCCTGCACACTTATAGCACTCCTGTGGTCCTGTTATCATGACCGGCCAATGTTTTTGTTACGCTTGGCTTTCAGTGCTGTTTGGCATTGTGCTCTTGATGCAGAGCCATGCTGGCACATACATTGCATTTACTTAGTCACTCCGAGCGCATGAGAGGAAGAGAGAGAGAGAGAGAGAGAGAGAGAGAGAGAGGAAAGTTTTCCGATCTCTGGTGTTGTTTCTCTTCCAGCTTTTCTGCTCCCCGGATGCAACACGCAGGCCTGCTGCTGCCTCTTGGGCCTCAGATCTCTGATAAGTTTTTGTAACATGCCTGGTTTATACGATATGCTGCGAGAGGGAAACTAAAGGTTGTGCAGTGGTTTGTCTTCTCGTTCTCTGTTTTTTTGAGCCAATAATCTGGTCCATCGAGCCAAATGTGCTCCACAGTGGAGTGTTGTCAGGGGAGTGTTAGTGGAGAATTCATTTTGCTGTAGATTTGTGGGTCATGGTGTGGTTTCCTTGAATGGCTGGGTGTAGGATTTGGTAAGTGATTTGTCAGTAAAAAAATGACCATTTCAGTGGACACTCCGAGATCAAAGCATTCCCATGTACAGGCGTTAGCTGGTACAGAAACATCTGGAATTTACAGTGCTAAAGAACTCAAACTCCGAGTGTATATTGCTTTCCACAGAAAAATTCATCCTTGCCTTTACCCTTACACTTCTCCAAATAAAATGCTGGTGGATGACTTATGTACATACATGGGCAGTGGGCAAAACTTTTGGACTTGTGGGGAGTTGGACATTCCTACCCTCTATGATGTCCCTGCTGTCTTGTGAGCAAGCCACATTTCAGCTGGTAGTGGTGGCTTCTGCATTCGACTTCGGGGCTTTTCTACCCAGCATGTAAAGCCTGGATTTAGTGGTCTGCGCAGAAGAAACCACCTGGTTCAACGGTCTGGCAAAAAAAGGCAATTACCAGCAATGCATTGTGGACCGCGTAGAGTGTGATGAGACACACAGGACACCATAGTCATCCACCAACCAGTCTCCAGTTGTCTAGACCATGTCTTGTTACTGGACTCAAATGGTGTTGTGCAGGAGAGTGAGGTGAGGTCTTTCTCACGTCATCCCACTGCACAGGGTTGATAAACAGGCATCAACTCTGTCACTTATTCCATTTCTCTTACCTTCAATGGTGGTGATGTTCTTCAGGGCCATAGAGTGCTCCCAGTCTTTGAGCCTGAGATCCTCAGTGATGATGTTGAGAATCTGAAGTTCATTCCTCATCTGCTCCTCCAGGTGGATCTGCATGATCCTTCCGCTCCTGGTGTCATAGGTTAGGTTACCCAGCCGCACCTGAAGCATCTCCATTTGCAGCTGCTGGGTGCTGACGTGGCTGCTTAGAGAATGGTTGATGGAGCCCATGGTCCAGTCCACCTCATCCAGCTTCTGGCGAAGGATGTCCACTTGACCCACCGTCTCACGCAGTGTAGCATCCTGACTGTGGATGGATGCAGAGGCTTGGGCCAGAGCTGCTCGTAGTGTGCTGCTGTTACTCCAGCTGCTTCGCACCTGCTCTGACATCTGGGCCATAGAGCCCGTGGCATGTTCGCTAAATGCCTGCAGGTCCCGGATGTCCCGCTCCAGACCCTGCACCAGGTGTCCTGTAAAGAACACAAACTCAGGATAAAAGACCCGACTACTAGTTTAGAGCAAGATTCACATCACTACCAATTCCTAATTACTAAGTTATTCTCTCAGAACACAATATTTGCTTATAATAAATCATGTTAAGGTTGGTTCATTTTATGTATGCATAGTCAATTTGCTAGCTAGTTTTGTCAACATAAATAGATTGTTGCTTGTGTTTTTTTCATGCTGTTTGGCATTTGGATGTACCTAGCTGCCTCAGCTCTTCGCTGTGGTTGTAGAAGAGGCGCTCCAGCTTCCAGATGTTCTCCAGCAGGTCTTTTTGACAGGGCAGCTGGCCAAGAGACTCCTGTAAAGCTTCGGAGCGATCTCTGAGACGGGTCACATTCTCCAGCAAAACCTCCTGCTTCTCTGATGACACCTGGGACCTGGAAACTGAGAAAGATGGAACACACAGACAAACACACATCAGGTTTGATGGTCATTAATGAGCTGTGTTTGTCAGATGGATCATGCTTGAGAGCAAGCAGGCGAGTTAGAAAATTAAAAACATAAATTCAGTTTCAGGTTCAAGAAACACATTTTATATGAAAGCTGTAGCACAGTAAGTATCTGGTCTTTGGTTTGAATCACTGTTTGATCTGGCTCAGGCAGTATTGTGATCCAAGATTGGTCTAAGATCAACAGATGTGAGATATGCTTTTGGTAAGCTCAGTGCACCTCATTACTGAAAAAAGCACAAGATATAGGAACCAGACATGGATGCTCAGTTATTTAAACATGCTTTTGAGATGAAGCCAACACACACACACACACACACACACACACACACACACACACACACACACACACACACACACACACACATATATAT
>JAOUQZ010000024.1:1839764-1855568 GCA_028564935.1 Neosilurus hyrtlii
CGGCTGAGATGGGCGCCAGCCTCCCCGCGACCCTAATTAGGATTAAGCGGTTCACAAAATGAATGAATGAATGAATGAATAAAATGAATGAATAAGTAATATGTTACAAAACTTAAAAAATTCACATTCATGTCTATCTTAGGAAATATTTACTGTAACAACAAGTACACACAATTTAAATCTGTTTATATGGAGCGTCTGCTATACAGATCCCTGTGTGCAAGCTGGTACTGTGAAAGCATACAGTGTACATGATATCATAGAAAAACAAGAGCACTCAGAGAGCTGGAAAAAATACCTGCTCGGCATACTGTGGTACCACACTTCCAAAAAAAAAAGTTATTTCTCACAATATTCAAGAATCCTTTAAAAAATTCCTGGATCCTGAATTTGATCTGGATTATGTCCAAAATCTAATGGAATGTTTTTTGTCCAGAGCCCAGCTATTGGTAGAAATTTTAAGATAATCCACACTGAACATTGCACGTAATCCTGCTAACAAACACACAAACAAAATGACACACTGGCGGTAAAACATAACTTCACTGGTGGTGGTAGTAAAACATAAGGGGGTTTAGGACCCTGACGCAAAGCAGAAAGGTATTGCATCACCCAGATGGGGTTTCTATTGTAATTCTGAGCACTTATTACACAACCAATTAAAAAATATTAATTGTAAAAAGTGATTTTATTGCTTCTGCTTCTGTTACATATTGCAACAGTTCATTAAAAAAAAAAAATAACAACACTGAATACCAGAACTGACCAATCAAACTCACTCATTTGTCGAACTGCTTACTCCCACTAGGGTCGCAGGGACACTGACACCGGACGAAGGTGGAGTACCCCCTGAGCAGACCATTGCGACCCTAATCAGGATTAAGCATCTTAAAAAATGAATGAATGAATGAACGACTTTCTGTCTGAACTTAATGAGTAAAACCGCGTTCTGTACAGGAGCAGATCTGACTAGAATGTGGTTTATTAGTGTCCTTAGATTCATTCAAGCCGTGTCTCCCGTCTATTATAAAGAGGAACGTAAGGTCACTGGCGAATAAGATGGATGAGCTGAGAGCGCTAGCCTGGAGTCAGAGGGAGTATTGGGAGTGTACTTTCATGTGCTTTGTGGAGACATGGCTGCATTAGGACATTCCTGATGACAACACATCCATCGCAGGTTTTCACACTGTCCAGGCCGACAGAGACTGCACCGCGAGCGGTAAGCAGAAAGGAAGGGGGCTTGCCGTTCTTGTCAATAACCGGTGATGTAACCCCGAACATATAACCATCAAAGATTGAAGTTGTGGACTGGCCACTGAACTGTGTGCTGTTGGACTCAGAATATATTACTTGTCTAGGGAATTTTCCCATGGCATTTTAGTGGCTGTTTATGTTCCTCCTTCTGCCAACCCCCCAGCGGCATGTGACACTGTTCAGGCTACCATCACCCAGTTACAGACTCAACACCCGAATGCTTTCACTGTGATCTCAGGTGACTTCAACCATGTTACCATGGACACTACACTGTGAAATGTTGCGCAGTATGTCGAGTGTCCCACCAGAGAGGAAAGAACTTTAGATCTGCTCTATGCAAATACTAAGGATACCTACAGTTCCTCTCTTCTCCCCTGACTGGGGAGATCAGACCACAACTTAATTTATCTCTCTTCATGCAATGTGCCTGTTGTGAAAAGGCAGCCTGAACAAATACCTTGAACATACTGACAATAAACTGGACTGAGTTAAGAACACTACCGCACTTTACAAGAAGGGCCAGAGACGTCTCTATTTTTTGAGGCGGCTAAGGTCGTTTAACATCTCCCGGACTCTGCTTAGGATGTTTTTATGAGTCTGTTTTGGCCAGCGCTATTCTCTGTGCTATTGCATGCTGGGGCAGCAGGCTGAGGGTTGCAGATGCAAACAGACTGAACAAACCGATCCGCAAGGCCAGTAACGTTGTGGGGATGGAACTGGACTCTCTGATGGTGGTGTCGGAGAGGCGAATGTTGTCCAAAATAAAGACAATACTGAAAAATACCTCCCACCCGCTTCACAACCTGCTGATCAGTCACAGGAGCACATTCATTGAGAGACTGATACCACCTAAATGTACCACTGAACGACACAGGAAATCATTACCATTAAACTGTACAACTACTCCAGCAACAACATCCACAGTTATACATCTGCATTTTGCACTGCATTTACATTCTACAGTTTATTATATTGATAATCCTCTATTATATTAGTAACTTTAAGTCTTAGACTTACACACACACACACACAGAGTGAGAGAGAGAGTAATAATGTAGCACACATGCTCTATGTGTGTGGGGAAAACATAAGCCTGCTGTGAGTCATTTGTTCTCAAACAACTCTCCTTCCATACGGGGACCGAGCCAGGTCTCTCTGGAGGTTCTCAGTAACACAAACCCCTCTCTCACCCTCACACACACACACACACACACACACACACTTTATATTCCTGACTTATGCATTATTCTGTGTGTCATGAACTCACACTGAGAAATAAGAACACCGGTCCGATAAACAACGTTTTTTTTTAACATTTCAACAATTTTAACATCTCTTTTTTGTGCGCTTTAGCACTTTGGGAACTTGAACTGGAAATCGCAGGCCCCTTGTAGCATTTTGGGAAATAAATTGAACTTTAATCAGGTGAAATCAGTGGAGGTTTTATTGAGGCTTTGATTAAACAGCACATTAAGCAAAGTGATGTCATATAAAGATTCGTCTCAGAAACGGAGGGCTGTTCCTCATCTTTTCCTTGGATTGGAAGGGAAAGTGGTGTAATGGATATGCCCTCCATTAGAAGCTGTTTGTCACTGATGCCGAGACAGGGCCTTATCTATTTATCTATCTCATCTCATAGTGCCTTCAATGTAAGTACTGTATATCCTCAGTTTTTATTCCCAGGTGTTAAGAGGGTTAATATACTTTTGTATTTTTTAAAATTAACCCACAGCATGTGATTGGAAGCACCGCTTTACTCTGTTACTCTATCTCGGCTCTCATTCTTCAGATTGTTAACCTGGACCACTGTGCTTCCTGTACTCATACATTCCTAATTAAAGGGCTGATAAGTACTTCCTGTGCTGTACTTCCTCCCTCATTCTTCTAAACGCTCTATATTTCATCATGGGTCCTCACCACCGCGGTTTCGTGCGTCATGTAGAATAAACCGTTTATACCCACTTAACAAATTATAGTCATTTTTGATCTACTAAACGCCAACCATTAGTGTTTTCATTCTTTTTTTTTTCTCCAGACAGGGAAAGAAAGTCAGAAGGACATAGAAAGGAAAAGAAAGAAAGAACAAAAGAAAAAAGACAGAATGAAGAGAATAGAAAGACAGACAGACATGGACAAAGAAAGACAGGAAGAAAGAGAACAGGGAAAGACACGAGGGCAGGAAAAGTAAAAGAAAGGATATAAGGAAGGAAAGGTAGACGGAGAGGGAAAGAGAGCGAGGTAGACAGAAATCAGACAGAAAGAAAATGTTATGCAGTAAAAGTCTGTGATATTAAATAAAATATAAAGACAAGACAACATTCCTTTGGTCTGTTAAAGGATTATGTTGTTGGTTCTTGTTGCTGCAAAGCATAAAAAATCCCAGGTACCTTCTGAGATCCATTGCAGTGAGAGTGATGAATGTGTGAGTGTATTCGCAGTGACTGAACCTGGAGACGAACTGGATCCCTAACTGTCCCGACTCGGCCTCATGTGGTTGGCATTTCTGCATCGTACCAGAGCCAGAGGCAACAGGATGCAACTACAAAGTGACTTTTTATGTTTTCTTTTTTTATTCCCTTCAAACCAGAGTCCTTATCGGGGGTGAAGGAACAGGCAGTTGGGTAAATCAGGGCAAATCCAAAATTATATCCAGTAATAATAATAATAGCAGGGCATATGTTTAAAATATGAAACAGTGAAACTCAACAAGAAAACAGGGGAACTGAGGTAACTCAGCCGTGCCTCAGTTTACATACCAGGTCTGAATACTGAAAGCTATTTACTACGTACTAATCTACAGTCCTGGGAAATCACTTTAAAAAAACACCAAACATTTTATTTACTGTATTTTTAAAAAATCTCTTGCAAATAAATGTGAGGTGAATTAAATGAAACTGTTTCCCTTCGGATGAAATGTAGCCATTAATGAATAAAAAGATACCGTAATCATCAGCAAATAAAAAAAGCACATGGCTTCAGTTATGACAAAACACACTGTCTGGCCAAAAAAAAAAAAAAAAACTAATATTTTCTTGGAGAACATTTAACCTTGATCACAGCATGTAATCTCCATGGCGTTGTTGCTCCAGTAGGTCAGGTCAAGGCTCAGCAACATTAATATGGCAATAAAATGATGGCACAGACTGATGGCTCTTTACGGATGGCACGGATAGAAAACAGAGACTTAAATAGAGAAGGACTGGTTCAGGGGTCCACGTTCACCATGTAAATTCCACCTCCGAGTTTGAAACCGTTACTAAAAGTGATGTGTCATGCGCAAAAGATGCGGCTCTAAGAGCCAGTGCTTTGTAGTGAATCAGAAGAGTCAACTTTTTTCCTTTTGTTGCTCAGCTCTCACTCAGCCGCTCAGCTCTGCTCACGGCAGAACTTTGTTTTGATTGACAGCATGGCAGCCCTACAGCCAATCACACGTGAGGATATAGCATCATACCATTATGTGATATGCCTTCACTGTAAAATAAAAATAACATTAAGAGCAGGTTCCACCACAACCCTGAACAGACACATCAGAACGGTCCACCCCACAGTGCAGTTGGAGGACAGAGGGCAAGCTAGCCCAACCTCTACTAACCCTGGTGAGTGTGGTCCCAAACCAACAACAACTGCTGCAACATCAACTGACAATAAGCCCTCCTGCTGCAACTCAAAGCAAAAATAATTCAGTTTATGCCAGAACTGAACAGCTAAACAGCACAGTATTGATGAGGAACTGGCTAAAATCGTCGCCACTGATTTCCAGCCCTTTTCCATTGTGGAGCACAAAGGTTTTAAAAGTTTTGTCAAAGCCTTAAATCCCACACACACTCTACCCAGTAGAAAAATGCTGTCACAAACAACAATCCCAAAACTATAAGACACCGAAAGTGTATTATAGCAAGAAAGTAAAGTAGAGTCAGTGACATCATCAGTAGACATGGTAAAATGTAGCGGTTAGGGTGTCGGGCTCACGATTGAGAAATCATGGGTTCGAATCCCCGTTGGACCCCCACCATTCTAAGACTTGACATCTGAAATGTCAAGGCGTCTTCGGAAGAGCTGGAGGAAGTGGCTGGGGAGAGGGACGTCTGGACCTCACCGCTTAGGCTGCTGCCCCGACCCAGGAACAAGCGGAAGAAGATGAATGAATGAAATGTCATTAACCATGTAATAATTTCTTATTTATAGAACTTATGTATAAAAGCAACACTGCACTCGTGATCATGTGGTTATACTGAATTATCAGAACAGCTGTGCTTAGTCTGGCCATGGTTCTATTTAGATATTTGTGCGATTTTGCTTAAATCACCAAAATCATGTCCTGATTCCTGCTACAGTTCTGTATTTAGGCCTCGCAGGCTTTAGTGAATGTTTATAAAATGGCACGAATGTCCTAAATTACTTCAGCGAGTCTGAAGAACTGGATGCGGTTTGAGGCAGATTTTGGGTTTGAAAGCTTCCATGAATTGTTACATTACCACATGGTTAATTTCACACACCCAACATGTGCTGGCTGAGCCACACCATACTGGAGAAGAAGGGGAAAAATTGATGTTCATGTTGGTTCTGTTGTTTATATGTTGTAAGACCTTCACAGTCACATTTGAAGAGTGTGAAAATATATTTAATGATGGTTAACAAACAAACAAACACAACACTTTTATATTCAGGGGACGATATTAATGTGAAGTTATCTTTTTATAGATAGTAATAGCAATAAATAACACTGGGTTTACACTGGGGCATGATGTCCACGAGCTCCGCAATTTACGAGCACGCTTGGAGCATGATTGGGGCACAGAAAGAAGACAGGGTGCATCCAAGACACGAAGCTGGAAGCAATCGTGTTTCAAAGTTCACCAACAAATAAAGTTTTGTCATTCATTCATTTTCTAAACCTCTTCTTTCTCTTAATCCTAATTAGGGTCACAGGGAGGCTGGCGCCCATCTCAGCCGACTCTGGGCGAGGGAATAGTACACCCTGGACAGCTCGCCCCGCCATCGCAGGGCGAAACATGCTGATGGCAATGCAGCCTCAGACCCTTGATGAAAATCACCACAGACAGTGAGAGACATGGCTGGCGTTTGATAACCCGGTTAGCTGCACTGGGGGCAAATAAAACTTTATGTAACAGGAATTAGACTATACGGTCAAAAGTTTATGGACACGTGTCCCATCAGACTTATAAGTAGCTTCAGGATTCAATCACCATTTGATCCCATGAGCCCCCCACACTCATCACGATTCTCTCAAATCGAGAAGATTGTGGACATTGTGCTCCAGTGTAAACCCAGGGTAAGAGGGGCAGGAAGAAACCAAAGTAAGGATGGAGAAAGAAAGAAGGAGAAAGAAAGAAAGACAAGAAAGTAGTATAGATTAAAAAAACAGAGAGGGAAAGAAAGAAAGAAAGTAGTTTAAGGGAAAAGGAGGAAAAGATTTTAAGATCAAAGCAGTAAAGAATCAAAGCCACAATTAAGAAAGAAAAAAGAAAAATGGCAAAAGAAAGAAAGCAATGGAAATGAAAGAAAAAAGAGTAAAAACTGATAAGACGAAAAAAGGAAGGTGGGGAAAAAATTCAAAAAGACAGGAAAGGAAAGAAAGAAGAGGTAAAGAAAAAAGTAAAAACAAGAAAAGGAAGAATAAAAGAAAGACTATTGAGTAACTTTATTGATCCTCTTCAGGAAGTTTCCTTACAATGTACACATGCATCAATAATAATATAAAAGGAAAAAAAATTGCTGCTATGATTATTAATTATATTTTAATTGTGTTTCCCAGTAATACAAAATGTCACTAACAGTAAACTCCTGCACTATATGGACAAATGTTTGTGAACACTTGACCATAACACTCGCTGAAATCTTGATCATTGAATTCCAGGTTTCGTTCCTGTTTCCTGTAATCTCTCTCTGGGGAAGGCACCCCACGAGATTTTGGAGTGGGGATTTGTAATCATTCATCTACAAGAGCATTATTAAGGTCCGGCACTTATATCAGATGGGAAACCCTGGGGCAGTTGGCACTGTAGTTCGTACCGAACGTGTTCAGTGGGGTTGGGGTTGGTGCTCTGTGCAAGCGATTCACGTTCTCCCACTCAACACAACTTTGGCAAGACACGACCTAATGGAGCTCACTGTGTGCACAGGGGGACCGGCATTCCAGAACAGGTTTGAATTTCTTAGGTCTAGTGAAGGGAAATTGTAACTGAACAGCAGATGAAGTCATTCTGCACAATTATGGATTTCATTCAGCTGAAAAACAAACATGCAGAAAAAGAATAAAAGATGATGAATACTCTGAATAAATGAATAAAATAAGTCAGTACTGACGTTCAGCGAAGTCTTAGACACGCTGGATTACAGTTGGAATCTTTTTCAATAATTACACATCCAAGTTACTGTGAATACAACGGTGAGATCGTCCAAGTTTTAGGCAGAAAGTGTCCAGAGTGTATACATGAGCAGCTGTAGCATCTTCACAGCTGAAATACATTATTTATCCGCCGGAGAATAATCATCCACACGTAGAAAGCTAATCTGTCACGCGTGCCTCAGCTGTCGACCCATGATCGTCTTAAAGTTAAGGTTAAAGCTGCTCATCATCTACTTGAGCCAGTTCAATCTCGGAACATTTTCGAGTCCAGTTTCTGAGAGATGGCATGAGCTTTAATCCAAGATGGATATCCAGAATAATATTTAATCGGCTGTTACATGATCCCTCATTAAACTTGGTTGGCGGTGACTTTCACTGAACAACAGACCAAAACACTCAGTGTTTATCAGATTCTAAAAGAAAGAGCGCTTCAATTCGTACACATGTTGTGATGTTTATGCTCCAGAAGCAGTTATGAAAAACACATGCTAGCTTAAACACAGTAAACAGGGCAATTCTGCCAAATTCCCACAAGCGACGAGTGCGAACGTAGCGTTACTTGAAACGCCCAAACAGCCCCGCAGTCAAAGCCGCCTTCATACTGTGTGCATCTTTTTTTGCTACACAGTTCTTACAAGCATTGATTGTAATTGATTATTAATAAGACTAGCACATGACTGACTGCTAGTATCAGGTGTCAGAGTCATTACGGAAACTTCACACTGCACATCTGTGTGTATTTCAGGATGACATGCTCCGTGAACACTTCCAGACACATCAGCCCCGGGCCTCACTCATCCAGCGCTCTTATATACCTCGCCATTATAACAGAAACAAAACAAAGCCTCTCACTAATTCCCCTCGTTCCTAATCCGCAGGTCATCTGGGTTTCGTTATGAACTGCAGTGAAGCAGATTTACTGATCATGTGACACCTGAGGAAGCCATTACGCACGTCATTCTCCATTCGTCATCTTCCGTCTATCTTTCCTGTCATCTGTTTTTATTTCTCCGATCTGCAGCCAGCTCCTCCTGCGACCATGAGCCAAACACGCTGCTGCTCGGTCTCAGCCTGGTTTACGGTGCTATGCTTCCTTGACCTCTAGAGGGCAGCCATGGGTGGCACCATGACCTGCAGGTCACCTCATATCCACCTGGTTTTCAATCTATTTCAATTCTACTTTTCTCTAGCATGTAGAAGTCCTAATGTTTGGCCTAATTTCAAGTAGTCTATGTGGTGTGAAGGATTTCCAGTTTGGAAACAGGCTGGTGGGAATCAGATCCCCGTGTCACACTCGTGGTATGATCATGCATCTAGATTGCATAGATAGTGTTGGCTGCTGCGTGGTAAATTTACAAAAAGGGGCAGGGGTTACCAACCCTGTTCATGGAGATCTACCTCCCCGAAGACTTTGGCTCCAAGCCCAATCATGCTCATCTGACTGTCTATTCAAGGAATTCATGATTAGCTAAAGTAACCATGTTAGATTTGGGTTGAAGATCAAACCCCAACCCTGTAGGAAGTTAGCTCTCTAGGAACAGGGTTGGTAACCACTGATTTTGGGAATACTTTCAGTTAAAAAAATCAGTTAGATCTTGATGGAATCCATCGCAATGAGTAAAATAATTAATTGCAATTTCAAACACACTCCAGAAACCTCAATACACATCTTATTCCTCAAGACCACCACTGTAGTCAAGACCACCAAAACCAAGACCAGAATGTAATCAAAACGCAAGACTTTGGGGGTTGAAACCAAATCAGGACCAGACCACAGAATGTGAATTGAGGCATGGAGGTGGGGAAGGGCGACTGTCATATTATCAATGAGTAATGTTTTTGGTTGCATTTAAAGCAGGAAGCTTTACAAACAGGGCAGTGTGGTGGTGTAGTGGTTAGAACATCTGCCTCACAGCAAGAAGGTCCTTGGTTTGAGTCCCTGGCACGGCCGTCCTTGTTTGCATGTTCTCATTATGCTTGCATGGGTTTTATCCCAAAGTCGAAAGACATGCACATTAGGCTGATTGGTTATTCCAAATTGCCCCTAGGTGTGAGTTTGAGTGTGAATGGTTGTGTGTGTCTTGGCCCTACAACAGTCTGGTGAGCTGTCGTTGTTGGCAGAGGTAACCTTCAGTCTCTGTGCGACCCTCGTAGGAATACATGTTTTGGCATGTAATGTAAATGATGGGAGGGAAAATGGTGCACGGTTACTTTCTTTCTATCCTTCTTTTTTTCTTCCTTTCTTTCTATTTTTGATAGAATAACATACTTTCAATGTTCTCGGCTTATTGTCAAGTTGTATTTCATAAACAATTTGTTAAAAATATGAAAAAGAAAAAAAGGTAATTGCTTGCGATACCATTGACACAGCAGGTGTGGAGCGTAACATGACGGATATCTGGAAATTCTCACAGCTGCACTCATACTGTCTGGGTTATAGTTCTATTATACAACAGCTATAAACAGAAACATCATCAGTCAGCACACACACTTACACAGACATACACACACACAGACTACTTTCACTGACCGTTAAACAGGCTTCGGTTGTAAGGAACTTGCAGTGTTAAGTAGTCAGGCACCTGTTTTATACATCGACTCAACTGGTTGATGAGTTCTGAACACTTGAGTGTGTATAATTTACATGCACATTATAAACTATGGTAAAATCAGGAAGATCCCTTAAATCTTTCTATATAAAAAAGACCTTGAATAAACATATTAGACATTACCTCATCCAGAAATATATTACTCTTTTTTTTTGAAAACTAAACTTTTAACACATATATAAAAGTAAATGTTCGATTAAGGCGCCACTGTAGCGTAATGGTTCTCACATCCGCCTCACAGCAAGAAGGTCCCGGGTTGGAATCCTGGGCTCAGATGTTTCTGTGTGCAGTTTGCATGTTCTCCCCGTGTTTGCGTGGGTTTCTCTCCTGGTACTCCAGTTTCCTCCCACAGTCTAAAATACATGCACAGTAGGCAGGTTGGCTGTTCCAAATCACCCCTAGGTGTGCTTGAGTGTGAATGGTTGTATGTGTGGTGGCCGGTTGAGTTGTTCAGGGTGTGTCCTGCCTGACCCACAGTCAACTGAGATAGGCACCAGCCTCCACACTACCCTAATGACGATTAAGTGGCTTAGAAAATGAATGAATGAATGAATGAATGAATTAAGCAAATAGCTCAATAGAGGAGGCATCCCAGGTTTATTCTTCTTCTTATTATTATTTTTTTTATTACTTGAGTAGTGAACGCTGCAGCAATGCTGAGCATACAATATGGAGAGAATATAGGCTGTGTTTGTCACAGTACATCAACACAGGGTGTGGTTTGAGTACCAGCCACAGCAGCTCATAGACAACAGCACTAATAACTCATGAAATCTTAATGTAAGACAATAGCTCTTGAACATACCCCAAGGGGGTATGTAAGTTTGATGAGGATTGCTAATGTCTTTCTCAAGATATTGCCTGAAAACTGCCAGGTTGGCACCATCACTGGAGACTCCTTAAAAGTATTTTAAGTCCAGAAAATTAAAAAAGTATTAGTCCAAGTGCTTTACTATAAACCTGCACTACTGTTTGAGCTGCTGTTTATAAATATAAATCAACACCTCCTGGCCAGTCAGAGTTGAGAAGCTGACAGTTATATGTTAGTTATTAAAAAACCCATCATACTTGACTTCATCCTGTTAGTTTTGATGACTCACCTTTGACTTGTTATTGCAATTCAACACTGCAAACATTCAACCCTGAGCTTTACTTCAGCACCACTCGATCCAGAGCAGAACTCCCACCGACCGGACAGCTGGAATAATAAACCCGCCTCTCAAAAGTCTGATGTCATTTGGATTCGTGTGTTGGGCAGCCTTCACAGGCTTCATCCTTACAGGTTAGATGAACGTGTCAAAAATATTGACCACAAGGTACACCATGTTTTGGCCAAAACTGTTATAACTTTTGCTTAATAATAGCAAGGGTTCATGAGACTTCTATGCTGAATTAGCTTGAGGTTCTGGCTTTTGTTTCTTTCTTTCTCAGGAGGGTGCTTGGGTGATTTTTTTGTTCCTGGCAGTAAAACACAGATGATGCAGAGTTGGCCTAGCAACTCCAAACTGGACTGATCCAAACAAAGGCTCTACCATCTGGCTGAATGTCACACTGCCATGTGATAGAGTAATGACACAAAGTTTATAACACAATAACGCCATGAAAGAGGTGCATGCAGGAGAACGTTAGTCAGTTAGTTAGTTAGTTAGTTAGTTAGAATTGGAGTTCAGTCACATGCAGTGAGAATTTAATATCCAGACCAGATGTAACTTGAACTTAAGTGCAATATTCTTTTGAGAAATTAGCACTGCTGGCTAACAGCTTAATGTAGCTACAATATGTCCATGAAATTGATGTTTTTGGGAAATTGTAAAACATTGGCTCATTCTTAGGTCAATTTGATGTAATCTATGAATTGCTTTCCACATGCAAATGTCACAATTTTGCTGTACGAGAGGCAGGAAAATGGGTTAGCAGCACAAAGACCTGAACGACCCCCTAATTAAACCAGTGTTAGCTTTTTCAGCCGTTGGTGCTATAGTAGCTACTCTGTGGGACTGGACCAAGGCTAGCATTTGTGCCCTATGTGATTCACTGCAGTTCATGACCCTGTCAACAGTTCACAGGTTGTCCCTTCCTGATCCAACTCTGGCAGCCATTAACCACTGTACACTGGGAAGATCTTAAGGGTTAAGGGCCATTCTCAAGGGCCCAACACTGGCTTCTTGGTGATCCTGGGACAGGAAATCCTGACCTTCTTACAAGTAACCCAGTTTGTTAGCCAGTAAACCACTGCTGCACAGAAACCTTACATTTACCAGAATGTGACATCCAGATAATTACCTTCAGCAGCTGCATAACTCAAAACTGAATACCGTTAACTTTACTCATATAAACAAGGAAATCCAAAGGGGGTTTCAGCCCAATTCTCACGTCTGCCTCAGTGGATAATCGGACCTCCAGATTGTTGATATGTACACATGATCTGCTTCTGGAAACACCATTCTACCATTACTGAACATGTTTTTAACACACTCACTGTTCATCCTCACTCTCCTACACAATGTATGTACAGGACTGATTTATTCACTCTTCAAGGATTTCTGTCTGGTTCATCTCAAGCACTCTCCCCCAGTGCCATCTCAAATATTGTGCCTCACCACTGTCACCTCTGGTTTGTTCAGTAGGGATGATAAATTTATCTGGATTTCTGTAAAGCTGCATTGTGACAATGTCTACTGTTCAAATGAAGCTGAATCAGAACAAACATCTATAGCTGTCTAGTTGGAACAACAACTGCTTCTTGTATCCTGATATTTTCCCATCATTTAAACAAATGAACAGAAAAAAAATAAAATGCCCCAAGCATTTTGGGATTGACTGCTTAATTATAAACTCAGACTAAAGTCAGACTAGTGTTTAAGGTGAACAGGATGTTATTCTGTTGCAATGTTGCAATAGACAATGTCTGGCTTGAAGTTTGCTCACATGCTGGTCTATAATTGGCTACGGAAACTCCATACTTACTGAAAGAGCCCCAGTTGTAGTTTAAAAAGAAGAGGCTCCTTGTTAGATATGGAAAGACACCTGCTAGAGCACTTGGGAATGCAGAAATGCCTTAAATTTGAGGAATAACTATCGAGTCCTCTTCTACTCTGATGTGATGTATTCCGAGGCACCATTACTCCAATTCCCTAAACAACGATTACAATAACTTATGCCACTATAATTTCCCCGTGGTGTCAGTAATCGTTCAGTAGCATTTCAATAACACCAGATGACTCGAGATCATGCTGAGTGCAGTCCAAAAGGCCTGGGAAACCACTTTCACAGACATTTGAGGCATGCTGATGTTAACTTCTGAATGCTGTTGTCTAGACAATAAAAATCTGTTTTTGTGTCAGTGATATTTCCTTAGCAGTCAGTTTAAAGGAAGCATTTTTCCCAAATTCTTGTTAGGAACTGGTGTGCCGAGTGACATGCTATTTTTTTATTTTGTTGAATGAATGCTTAAAAGTACCGACTGCTCAGACATGCTGTGTTTTGATAGTAAATGGAGTAATATTATCTCATAGCTGGAATTCCCTGTTGTGGCTGGGACACAAACACATTACTTCCCATGAGGCTTTGAATAGTCTGTTCTGCTAAATTTAAAACAGGGAAAGCATTCACAGACTCAATAAATTGGACTACTTTTTTTAATTACGAGTGGCTGTCTCTGGCGGTCCCCTCCTGCCGAGAGGAGACATAATCCTTGCTCTGGGAGAGGAAGATGTCGGACTTGGGAATCTGACTTCTCCATTGTGTCTAGTTATTCGACTGGAAAGAAACGCAGTCGGAGGAGATTTAACGTGCGACGTCAAGAAGAGTAGGTTCCACTTTAAGAATGAGGTTCAACATGTTAAGCATCATTTCAAATCAAATCCTGGCATACCAGGACTCACAATGCAAGTCCTTATCGGCAACCTGGGTGGTTAAATTCATATCCGTTCATTATGTCTGGAAATAAAAGCCACAAAAGTCAAGACCAATTAGCAATCGGGATGTTAATTACCATGCTCTATAACTCTGTCTGAACGTGATGACTTCTGACTGTGCTTTTCATGGTGCAACTGGTCTCACTGTGTTCCCAAAAACAGCCTTGGGCTAATGAGGTCTGGACAATAGAGAATTGATGGGGTGCAAATACTCATTAGGGAGACGGCTTACAACAACAGGGAGCACTGACCAAATGTTTAAGCTTGGGGTTCCTGCAGGGTCTCCAAGCAACCATTGTTTGGAGAAGCACTCGAGACCAGCTTGGTGCCCTTCAGATTCTCAACCCCACCGAATGTGTGCTCAACAAAGTAAGACATTGCTCTGGCAGATGTGAGGATTGACTCTTCTATCAGTGAGCTCTGTTTGGACGAACTGCAGGGTGAAAAAAAAAAGAAGCCGTTCTCCGAAGTGCAAGAAAGGTTTTCAATCGCTGGTCATGTACAAGTTGTTCACATCGGGCTGCAATTCATACACGTTCCCCAAACCACAAAGGATGTCTTGATAGAAGACGAATAACATGTGGGGACTTTGGGTTTAGATCAAGACCTGGTATGCATGAATAATTTGGCCAAAGTGAGAGCATGCAAAGGGTTGCACTGAGAGCTGGCACCGCTTACTGGTGGATTTATCAGATTGTGGTGGTGTTAGCTTTTGGAAAACAAGAACTCTGCTTTAGTTCATCAGTCTTACTGACATACAAGCAAAGCCTTGGAAGTTCAAACTGTGTGTTCTGGGGTAACTCCGTTTAGGAGAGGCTGTGATCTTAGATGATTTGCGAGGTCTTAGTGTGAAGAACAGCATAAGTTCGAAATGTTTTATTTCTAAGGACTCATTGTGTGGTGTTGGTTTCTGGATCCATTTCTAAAAAAATATCTATAATTTTTAAATAAATAGAGGTTGCCCTCAATGGGAAAAGCTTTTAACAATTGGCTTGATTTTGTCAGTCAGAGAGTTTGTGGAACACATTAGCTAGCTCATGAACCTTGACCACAAAATCACAAAGGCTTCATTACTAGCTAATTAAAAAGGTCAAGTTATTTTATAGGACCAAAACACCAGACGTGTATAGACTACATGTGTGCATTTGGCCCATGTTGAGAGAAAAGCTGAGTAATATGTACTGGGCGTCAATGCTGCCAATGGATCATAAACATCAGGCATGCAGTTAAAGTTTTGATAACAGTTACTTTATACTGAGGATTAAATATATAGACATGTTTTCTCTCCACAGACAGTATTTCCTTAGTTAGCACTTGGGATGAAATCTCAAGCTATAGTTAGGTCTTTAAGTTCATCTGGGACCAGTTAAACTGAATCAGGCATAATTTGTGCCCTGAATATAATTAAAGAGGTTGTATTTTTTTCTGAGGTGCCGCAAGGCACAGTGCTAGGTCCAATGTAAATTCTGAAGTTAATTTACTGTGACATCCTATAAAAGATGAATATAAAATAGTAGAGGCTTGGCAGAGACCTGTTACTGAATATGTCATGTCATGTCATGTCATTTTCTTAACCGATTAATCCTAATTAGGGTCGCGGGGAGGCTGGCGCCCATCTCAGCCTACTCCGGGCGAGGGCAGAGTACACCCCGGA
>JAOUQZ010000024.1:1861316-1872788 GCA_028564935.1 Neosilurus hyrtlii
ATCTATCTATCTATCTACCTATCTATCTATCTATCTATCTATCTATCTATCTATCTATCTATCTATCTATCTATCTAAATAAGTTCCTCTTAGAAGTAATTTCCATTGAGCATGACTCACTTATCGCCGGTCTCACCTTGTCATTGGTTTATTAGGTGTTTTGTTCAGACATTTGCAGCTCTTTGACTCATAAGAATCAATAAACATGTTTCCACAACCTTTATGCTCTGCAGGGTACTTAGGAGCTACCTGAAGTAAGATGGTATTTCTACAAATTCTTTTTATTTTTAAAGCATCTGAGTGGAAATAACAGCAGTGCATGAGGGCAGAACGTCCGCAATTCTACAAAAGTAAGCACAGAATAATTATGTGAGGATTAAAACTCTCAGGGCATACTATAAACAAACTGGAAAAAAACACAGAGCACGCAGACCTCTGCCAAGGCCATTCAGTACCCCCATATGGTATTGTAAGAAATGCAGCATTTTTATAAATGCAATATTGGTTTATTATTTGAGCCCTAGAATGCAAATGTGCAGCCATTTATATGATTGCATTGTGTTGTGATAATTAATTTTGTCATAATTGGCCTAAAAGCTATAGAAAAAGGTAAACGAATTAGATTATACCATCGAACGCAAGCCTGAAAGTTTCGCTTCGGTATGGTCCAGACACAGTAATTCGGATAAGTATGTCGTCCACGCTAAGAAATCTTTAAAAATTCCCTGGATACAGACAATAATCTGGATCACTGCCAAAATGTTATTAATTGTTTCTTGTATTATTTCTGACTCATCCTGAAAATTTCATCAAAATAAGTTTTCTGTGTAATGTTGCTAACAGACAGACAAACAAACCAATGCCGGTAAAAACATAACCTACTTGGTGGAAGTAACAAACAAACAAACAAGCAAGCAAACAAACAAATAAATAAATACAGTGTGAGCCTAAGCTCTATGTGCAACCTGGGTACTTGCAACCTGCTGCAAGGAGGGTTAAACTCAGTTAAAGTTCATTTAATGAAATTTTAATAATAGAGCTAAATGTATCAGAATGTAATCATTAAAACTTTTTAATAACTATTGCTTTTGTTTATTTAGGTTCAGTATATTTTTTGGTTCACTCGCTAGTGGTCTAGTGGTTAGCATGTCTGTCTCACAGCACAAAGGTCCTGAGTTCGAGTCCCAGGCTCGGCGTTTCAGTGTGGAGTTTGCATATTCTCCCTTTGCTTGTGTGGGTTTCCTCCAGGTACTCTGGTTTCCTCTTACAGTCCAGAAACATGCACATTAGTCAAATTGGATGTTCCAAATAACCCCTAGCTGTGGGTGTGAATGTTGTGTGTGTGTGTGTGTGTTGGCCCTGTGATCGTCTGGCGAGTTGTACCTTGCTTACACCCAGTGTCGGTTGAGATGGGCTCCAGCCTCCCCACGACTCTGATACGAGTAGGCAGTTGATGTAGGTGAATGAGTGAGTGTTCACTTGCTTATTTGTTTGTTTAATTATTTACCTCCTTACTTGTCTATTACCTTTTTTTTTGCTTTAAACAAAAATTTATGAACAAATGATGATGAATTTTTTGGAGAGGCGGAATATGGCCTCAGTAACACTCCATTACATTTTGAAGAAGATCAAGATCAAACTCGGGATCCGGGAATTGTTTAAAGATTCTTTACCATGTGAGATAGTTTAGAAGTGTGGTATTACAGCATTTTTTCCTGACTTGGCAGAGGTTTGTGCTCTCAAAGTGGCGTTTTAGTTTACTTAGTTATTACTTCTACCAAGAAGGTTATGTTTTACCTTGGGATTGCATGTGTTTATTTGTGCGTGTTTGTTAGCAGGATTATGCAGAACAGATTTTTGTGAAAATTTTACTAGAGGTGGAGCTTTCAACAAGGAAGGCTCCAGTTGATTTTGGAGATGATCTGGATGAAATTTTGTAACATGGAATTTTTTAAAGGATTCTTTAACGTTGTGAGATTTATATCAGCGATCGTTGGATTTGTGCCATTTGAGTGCTATTGCTTAGTTACTGATTTACATCCAAATTTACTTGTATTTACCATAAGCATAATCATAAACCTGCATATAGCCTATTAACTCTCCACCTGCACATATCACACAGCCTGAATGAGTTTCTTCCTCTACAGCTGATCTGCAGTTTGTTCCTCATTCCTTGTTTCTAAACCCGTAAATCCTCATGTACAGATGTCAAAACACTCGGCGGTCCCACCGCAGCTTTTAAAAAGGAGAAAAGAAAAGTTGCATCCGGGCAGCTTGCACAGCTCCCCATGACACACCCAGCTGTTCTGCTGTCAACACTCCAGCCTCAAGGCTGTATTATTACCCAGCATGCTCGCTGATTCTCTTTGCTCTTGGATCAAGTGTCATGGGACCATTATAAGTCAAATATCGTTCAGAATGGTGAGAACCACAAGCGATCTTCCTTCTAATATTATGGTATTTTTGATGAAAAAGGATCCCAGGAGACTAAAACCCTGGTTTTCTCCCTGTCTATCTAAAAATTATTTAAACTTACCTTCTTCACAGAGGTTAAGTTTGGACAGGTTGCGTCCATCGTAGCCCTCCTCATAAAACGAGCCATTGTCTTGCTCCTCATATGTGCTCAGGTACATTGCCTTGTTCTCCATTCAGAACCTAACATAGGAGAGTGACATTCAGAACCGCCATCATGAGCTGAACCAGAACAAACAAAACCCATCCTCACAGAATCATACTTTTGAGCAGGTCACCGAAAAAACACCCCTTACCATTCAGTATAATTTTTTTGTAAATGTATAGCTTCAAAACGGACACCATCTCAAACACACCAGGTCTGTTCAGAACTGGGAAGTCAGTGGCTAAATGGTTAAGTCTGAAGATGAATCAGAAGGTTTTTGGTTCAGCCCCTAGGTAACTTTACCTACCTCTAGGGCACTGGCAGCTCAGTGGTTAAGGGTTACTCATCAGAAAGTCAGGGATTCAAGCCCAAGTGCTGCAAATTTGCCACCATTGTGGCCTTTACCAAGGCCTCACAGCTGACCCTGCACTCTAACCCAAAGTGAATTATAACATATAATTAACATATAAATAACATATAACTACTCCTTCCCTACAATCCCACCATTACCAGAACCACCTTTACATCCATTCAGAACCACCAGAATTAGTTCTGAGCCTCTGTGATTCATTTAGGGCCATCCAACCCATTTCAAACCAATATAGTACGCACTCCAAACCACAATCGAACCCATTCTGTAGCTCTAACCCATTCCAAAACCAATGCATTACTCATGTACCACAGTCCTGCCATTCCACACCACCATTACGAACCGATATTTTACCCTAGTAGAGACTGACCAATTCCACACCAGTACAGTGCCCACTTTGTGACCATCTGAGCTCATCATATCTAATATGGTAACCTTTCCAAACCGCTATCTCACCCATTCCAAACCAATAGGCTTTCCATTTAGAATCTTTAGCCCATTGAGCTTATCCATGATTAAGAAGCATTATAAACCACTATCTGTTACCTTACAACCTGTTAACCATTTAGGAACATCTTTGCCTTTTTGCCATATTTTTTACCGATGCAAATCAGAACCAGTGCTTCCCAGCTTCCATCCCACCATCTTTCCCCATACCAATTCCATACCAATTCAGTGTATTACACATTCAAAACAGTGTTCCCCTTGTGAACCATCTGACCAAGTGCAAAATAATACCCATACCCATTCCAAACACATATCCTATCTATCCCGACCCATCTTAACCAATATCTTGTCCATTTTCAATTATTCTTCCCCATCTGACTCATTCCTATCCAAACTCTTCCCACTGCAACCCAACATTATCCACTTAAACCCATCATCTCGTCAACTGTTCCAATTCATCTGAACTTTTTCAAACCAATAGGCTTATGTTATGACAGTAACAAACCACTGGTACTATATATATATACTGGTAAAACCACCATTACCAGTATATTACCCATATGGGAACATTATTAGGTCCATTTAAACTACTGTCTTACCATATCAGAGACATTATCTCATTAAGTACACATTGTTTTCATTAGTCTAAATGACTTGTGCAGTTACACCTCGCACACATATGCTCACATATTGATTTCTAACATGCCAAAGAGAAAAAACATATGACGACTGGAACCTTTTAAATTGGGATAACAACAAAACACCCCCCCCCCTTTTCCCCCAATGGGTATATTTTGTGTGTGTTCGTACTCCCTGTGTCCATGGAACCGTTTACTACAGCCACGGCTGACATAGTCATTAGTGAACTAATTGTAGCCCCAAGCAACATTCTGCTTGGTCCTAATGTTACAAACCACAAGGGCAATCATGGTAACAACTGTGCTCTTAGCATCATACATTGGTAAAAGTTCTTACAGCAGCATGCTATTTTTAAAAGAAACCCAAACCCATTACATTTCACATGACTTTTGGGTCAAAACATGAGCTATAATCACATAGACCCACAATCTGCCCTACAGGATTACAATCACACTCATGAATGTGTTGTATTGTGTCCTTTCATAAAATAGAAACACACTCTGAACAGCAATGTTATGTTATGTATGCTACACTTAGCATACATAACTTACAATTTCCATTACCTCGTCTACAGGTGCATTGGATTGAGTTTCTGAACATGAATCACATGCCTCGGCTTCAGGAAAACAACATGACAAATGATGAACAGAAAGCTCCAAGCTGGTCCCGAAAAAAAAAAAAGAAAAAAAGAAAAAAGAATCTGTCAGCATGATCCAGGGTGTGTACAGAGAAAACTGTGTGTGGCTTTGCCTTTCTACTGGCAGCGTCATCTGCGTGACCTCATCAAAGGGGTTTTTTGGGGTGTTTATTTTGAATTTTGCAGGTTGAGCAAGGACTAAACTGATTATTTAATTAAAAAAAATTTAACACATGTTCTGTTCACACAGCCACACCTCTGTTTTGGACATTAAGATTTATGCTGTGTTTAATGCACCTTTTACCTTATTCACCTGTTCACTAGGATCTGGATGGAAAGTTCTTTTAAAAGCAATGCATGGAATGGGAGGAAATACAGAAATAATCAAATGGATGGATAGATAGATAAAAGAAATGGAATATAAATGATGGGATGGATGAATGAATGGATGAACATTAATAAATTAGGGATTATAAAAAAATGGGATAAAGTGAAGAAGGGATGAATTGAATGCAAGGTAAAGAAATAATTGTGGGATGGACAGAGATTTGTGAAACGTAAAAAGGTAGGATAGAAAGAGAAAGAAAGTAAAAGACACAATGAAAGGCACGACACGAAAGCATGAAAGACACGAACAGAAAGGATGGAGTGATGGATGGATGGATGGATTGATGAGAATGAAGCTAAAAAGAATTGATTAATAGATTTTGAATCATACTTTTGAGCAGGTCACCGAAAAAACACCCCTTACCCTTCAGTATAATTTTTTTGTAAATTTATAGCTTCAAAACGGACACCATTTCAAACACACCAGGTCTGTTCAGAACTGGGAAGCCAGTGGCTAATGTTGAATCGAGGAGGGATAGTACAGGAAAGAAAGAATGATGGAAAGAATTTAAAGGGATGAAAATAAAAAAGGAAGCAGTTGAAAGGTAAAAGGAATTGGTGCATGGATGGTGGGGTGTGTGGTTGAAGGAATGGAAGTAAGAAAGATGGATGAAAGGAAATGTTAGGAATGGATGGGAATGATGAAATTAAGGATGAAAGGAAACAAAGAAATGACTGATGGATATTTGATAAATGGAAGGATGGAATGAAAGAGTCAAGAAATGATGGAAGGAATGAAAATGGGAATGAAGAAATGATTGTTAGATTTGCAGATGGAAAGGGACTGAAGAGCTAATGGATGGAAGAAACAAAGAAATGAACAGCTAAAGGATGAACGGATAGTCAGAAGGGATGGTAGTCAGTCTGCAATAATGGTCACAGATATAATAATAATAATAATAATAATAATAATAATAATAATAATGTATTTATTGGAATATTGGTGCTATAAGAGAAATAAAACACTTTAGGACAACCTGGGGTGGTAACATTAACTCAGCACAATACATGCAATACAGCATGACACACAGTATAGAGTAATAATAAATAATTTACTAATTAATTAAACACTAAGTATATTAAGCGTCAAAGAAAAATGAAAGGCAAGCCTTCAAAACTCCCGTGTTATACTTGAATGTATGCATATTTTCATTATCAGGTGGTTTTTACTTACAGTTTCAAAGTTGCAACCTGCTAAAATCCGTTTGATAGTTTGCATTAGCCACTGTTTCACTCTCACTAGAGCGCACAAACAGGATGCAAATCTTCCAGTTCATATAAGGCAAGTAAATGGCAATAATAACAGTGTACAGACATTAAATTACCAAATGAGATAGTAAGTAGTGAACTTCTGAATAAAATAAAAAAGGGTACAAAAACAAATCATACACTTCCATTCACAAACATCAAACCAGAGTCTGATCCTACAAATGAAAGAAAAAAAATAACGCGCCATGTATGCAAATTAGTTCTGTATTACAGACAAAAACACGGGCTGATCACAGGAATTTTCGCTACTTTACATTACAACATAATCCCAACCCCCAACCCCTGTGTGCGGGAAGTAATTGCTGGTTTTTAACTTTCTACATGAATAAAAAGTTAATAAAATATAGAAACAGACAAACTACACATGCAGCAAGATTTTATTAAATTTGAGGTTAATTTCCTCTTAATTGTAATGATTGATATCATCATTTAGGTTTATAAATATGTGAGTATTTGTGAGAATGTAAAGTAAGTAACATTTATTTGTATAGCACTTTTTTAGAGAAAAGCAATCGCAAAGTGTTTTATGTTGGCGTCAATTTAAACTTCAACATGCAACAAAAGCAACTTTATGTTAATTAAAAATTTGATTTCTCAATTAAAAAAAAGTGTTTTCTTTGTAATTTTTCCTTAAACTATTTCTACTAAGGGGGTCAATAATTTTGGAGCTGACTAACTTGGGTTCATAAATGTCTGTTGACATGCAGTGCACATCTATAAAATACTCTTGCTGATTAATTGTCAGGATGAACTTTGTCTTTGATGAGCTAAATAACGTTGACATCACTGTGACTCGAGTTATTATCTGACTCAACTGGGTTTTTTTCCCTTCCCAGAAAGTCACGCCTGACCTGCAGACAACAAGGGACGAGCTGCAGGAGAGAGATGTTCTTCAAAGTCATTAAAAACAGCTTCATCATAGGAGTTTTCATTAAACACCGCATGCATGTGCTGACCTTTAGAGGTTTCTCCTGCACACACACACACACACACACACACACACACACACACACACACGCTCATAGGAAACCGGAACTATAGTTAAACATTGTCAGAACCAAAAAGACCCTGAGAAAGTGCAAACTTCCGTCTAATGTTTTCAGACAAGTTCTCTCTGTCTCTCTCTGATGGAGAACACTTTCAAAGCCAAAGTCACACACAAGTCAAAGAGAGATAGAGAGAGGCAGACATACAGACGGACAGTGTGATACAGACATAACCAGGCAAATACAGGAGGAGACCAGCAAAAATAAAACACCTGAACAAAAAATGACGGACTGTACGTCTTAACAGCAGACTGAAAAAAGAGAAAGACACCATCTCCAGTGAAGATCATCAATCTGTGAGAAGACACACTCTTGATGACCTCACTATAATGAAGACTAGGAGGTGGGGGGAAACAAAACAAACCTCTGGAGGATTCTGCATTCCACAGCTGCAAGTATAAATGTGTATCAGCTAAATGGAGTGCACGTTTGCTCAGAGAGGCTGTAATTCATTTTGTATATACACACAATAAAAAGTCCCACTAATTCCAGCTTCAGCGCAGCAGCATCGGGACGAAGAGAACACACTGTAATTCTCTTTAGAGATGTTTTTTCCCCCTTCTGTCGTTAATCTACATCAATTGTGTGATGACATCGTTGCTTTGTTACAGCTGGAGCTGTGACTTCAAACGTCTCTAGCAAAGTTTAAGTTAAGAAGAAATCCACCCTGAACACTTTTCTTTGGTTTTCTCCATAACCCGTGATGCCATTCAAATACCTGTTGATAACAGGGGAGCGATTCGGCCGTCTTGTCATCCGCATCTTAAGAGAATGATGCAGCGGAGCTTAAGTCATCATCATCTGGACCTTGTTAGTCAATCATAAAGATATATTTCAGACCTGGTGTATGCTGTGCAAGGCTACATTACACACAGCAGATACACTTCAACTGGAAGATGCTGCAGCCCAAACAAGATGACAGATGTATGTAAAGAAAAAAGTTAAAGAGATGGAAAGGAAGTGTTGGTTATGTAACTAAAATCAAAAAGAATCCTCGCACTCTGAAATAAATGAAATTAAAACTGTTATACTGAATAAATTTGTAAACCAACAAGACTTTGGTCCAAGTTATTTAATATTTATGAAGTTATACCTGTTTCTGAGTTTTGGTTTGGGCTCTTTTAATTCAAGTAACTTGTCCAACAGACTAATTAGTCCAAAACTAGTATAGTTAATAACTAACTAACTAGTCCAAAAACTTAATAAATACATAAATAACTTGGAGAGGTAATGGTTTACAGGATATAAAAGAGACAGGTGCGTACACTAGATCATTGTCAGGAGATCAGGACGCACAGAAAGAAAACATCACCCACCTTGATGAAAGTTTCTCCACTCTCAAAATCTCATCCTGCTTCTCCTCCTCCAGTCTGCACAGAACAACCCAAACCCGACTTGTGCTCCAACTCCTGCTTGTGTGTGTGTTTTCTACCCCCCCACCCCCCTCCCTGCTGATGTGCACCGTACAGTCCGCCTCTAAATCTCTGCATGTGATCTGGTGCTCTTGTGTTCTCCTGCACCATGAAGTGTTTCCTCTTCACGTTTGCTTACTTTCCTCCTTACTGCATTAATTCATCAAGTTGGTTCTTCAGCTTGATTTGCTTCTGTTTCTGGTTCTTCTGTCTTTTGGTTTGCACAATGAAGGAAGTGTTATGCTGCTTATAAATAGAACAATAAAAAAAAAAACCAGCATGACAGTACATCATGCTGCGATTAACAAACAGACACAGTGCAGGTTCCCTGCAACAGGTGAATGTAATTACAGACACTGTGAACGCTCCACGGGCAAAGGGGCACAACGGACACTAGTGCCAAACAGGCAAATGGGCACTAGGGGCACACGGGCAAATGAGCAAACAGGCATTATGGGCACTACGGGCACACATACATACATACATACATTCATATCATACATTCATATCATACATACATACCACACAAACGGGCAAATGGGCACTACGGGCACACATACATATATAGCATACTTATGGGCACACGGGCACTACGGGCAAACGGGCACTACAGGCACAAATACATAATATACAAGATATTGGTGATGAGCGCGGACAGGTACAGGAGACGCAGGTACACTGGGAGCGGCCTAGTTCTTGACACCAGCTCTAATTCCAGTTCCTTTAGCTTTATTTCCTTCTGAGTCTCAAGCTGAGTCTCAGTGTTTGGAACTGCAGCAGCTGCGCTTGATACTGCTGACGACTCAACTCAAGGTCAAGTTGCTTGAGTTGTAGCGCGAGCCTGGGTTCTTCCAGCGGTGACCTTTCTCCCACGGGATCTCTGCGTGTCGGACTCTCGGGTTTTGAAACGGCCTTCACCATGTCCGAATCCTTTGAGTCTCCTGAATGTGGTGCAACACCCAGCTCGCTGCTTCACCAGCTCCGCATACAGCAGTGTTTTAATCTTGCGCTTACTGGTGCTCCAAGCCACTGATATGCTGTAAAAAATGTGCAAGGAGCAACAGATCATCATTACGGCATCGCTCAGACTGTTTTATCGTGGGGCAAAGAGCACACTGATCTAAATTCAATTTAAATTCAATTCCATATCACAACATACACACACCATCCCCCAACACAAAGACAAAACCGCCAGACAAAATGTGCCCCAAGGGAAACGAGAGGAATTGAAGGAACACACAAGACGTACTAAGGGCAACGGTCAAATGGCCAAACTGTCACTACTGGCAAACAGGCACACGGGCACTGCGGGCCCCTTTTCTCCATTGCATGTGCGCCCAGGATGCAGTCATGTGATTAGATGCCCCCCCTTTCTCTTGCAGTTATTCCAGTTTTGTTGCCCACTTATTGTTAAAGTATATGTACTTATATTAGAATTGATAGAATATCTATTAAATGTATATCATTATATTTTTAAATCCCCTCAACCAACTGCATATTCTTGGGAAGATTGTTTGCTCACCCAAAAATTTGAGGCATGACAATAGTTCTTTTACTTCCAGGTGGTGACTGGGAGATACTATAGAGAATATCCTCTGTAGTATCTCCCAGACACCACCTGGACGTAAATGAACCCTTAGTAACTGGTATGCACAGTTGGAATCTACAGGAAGTATACTATTGTCATGCCTCAAACAACAAAAGTGTGAGCAAGCAATATAAGAATATGCAACTGGTTGGGGATATATATATATATATATATAAATATATATAAATATCTGGGAGGCACAGTGGAGAAGTGGTTGGCACGTCAGCCTCACAACAAGAAAAGAAAGTCCTGGGGCATTTATGTTTGCTTGTTTTCCCTGTACTTGTGTGGGTTTCCTCCCAGTACTCCGGTTTCCTTTTGCAGTCCAAAGACCTGCACATCTGACTTATTGGCTGTTCCAAATTGCCTCTAGGTGTGAATATGGGTGTGATTGGTTAAGAAATGTGTTGCCCTGCAGTGGTCTGACAAACTGTTCAGGGTGTACCCTGCCTTCGCCCAGTGTCAGCTGAGATAGGCTCCAGGCTCCCCGTGACCTTAATAATAGGATTAACAGGTTTGGCAAATGAGTGAGAGTGATTAAATATACAATATGCAAAAAGCACATGGCATTGTACTTCACTGACTATATACAGCTGTGGTGTTCCAGAGGAAACTTTCGAGAAAGTTCAAGGTTAGCTTAATGGGGAAAAGGCAACATGGTGAAGCCGATACTTATGGTGTCTCGTTGGCGAGTAAGGAAGGAAGGTTCCAATTTAAAATATATGTGTGCTTTGTAGTGTAAAACACATTCATGCATTAACTTCATGTTTGATTCTGTAGAGGAAAAGCAGAAGAAAATACTGTGTATGTATATATATATATATATATATATATATATATATATATATATATATATATATATATATATTCATTCATTCATTTTCTAAGCCGCTTTTTCCTAATTAGGGTCGCTGGGAGGCAGGCACCCATCTCAGCCAACTCTGGGCAAAGGCAGGGTACATCCTGGACAGCTTGCCGGGTCATCACAGGGCCAACACATACACACACACACACACACACACACACACACACACACACACACACACACACACACACACAC
>JAOUQZ010000024.1:1884574-1894763 GCA_028564935.1 Neosilurus hyrtlii
GGGGAAAAATAACAGTACTACAATTTCATCCCGACAAGCCTGTTTCGTGGTTGCCCACTCATCAGGGGATTTATCATAAATCTAAAGCTACATAAAAAACGTTTTTTTCTGATAATTTAACAATGGCACTTATCTGTTTTTGAACTCAAACTCTTTATATAAAGCACACACTTATTTTAAAACAGGTGGAGTGACCCAAGGTCAGATTCTCTTCATTATCCTTAACTTTTACACAGAAACATTACACATGCTTTTAAGACCAGCGATTACTGTACTCTTCAATCATAAATTTAATCTTCCTAAGAAACAAAAACATGTTCAGACTTACCTTCAACCACATGAACTGCAATCGAGAAAAGACACACATTCAGTAACATTTCTGTTAAAGAGAGTGAGTTATGCTCAAACCCCATTTAAGAGTTTTAAGATGAATTTCACTAAATTTAACCAACAGGAAGGAAACACATTCCATTTTCTTATGACATTTCAGAGAAGACTGGCATGGCCATCTCTGAGTCATATTCTCCTGCTTCCTTTTTTCTTTTCGCCTCTCTATCCATCTGACTGCCCGACATTTTCTTCCTTTTTTCTTTCTTTCTACACAGTATATACCCTTTGTGAACAAAGGACATTTTTTTGTATGTATGTATATATTAATTAATTCACTCGCCAAACCACTTAATACTACTAGAGTCATGGTGAGATTGGTTCCTATCTCAGCCAACACTGGGTACACCCTGAACAGCTCGGCAGACCATCGAAGGGCACACATATTATGTTAATATTGTACAAATACAAATATACTGACAATATAGCATTACAGCTTATTTTTAGACAGACAGATCATAAAACTCTTTTTACATCTTAGCCAAGCGAATTCTTATAGAAAATGTCAGAACCATTTAAATCACCTTAAACTCAAACCTGGTGGTTGTTGGATTTTTACTGGCATAAAACACATAATTATCAAGCAGTAGAAACCTAAACACACAATCATACAGCCACAAGCTTGAGTGTCACCTTATATATATATATAAAAAGGCTGGTGGCGCCCTTTTCATCCGGTCTCTGGTTGAAGGCGGGGTACATCATGAACAGCTCGCCAGACCATTTAAGTGCAACACATACACAACCATTCACACTCAGCTAGGGGTGATGCTTGAGGCTGGTAATCAAAGTCAGGGCCTCCTTGCTGTAAGGTGAACGTGCCACCATGCTGTATGTATGTATGAATTTACCCCCAAATGGCTGGAGCTTTTTAAGTAGCTGCAGAGGGTTATTTTAATTTATATATATATATATTTATATATATATATATGCATTATCTCATTTTGACCACAAATAGAGATTGCAGGTTTCATTAGGAGGCTGACGGTATCTAACTTTCTTCCTGGGTTTTTTGAGGTTGTTGTGGTTTTACTGTCACCATGTATCCACTGTGTGCTTGTGGTTTTTAGCACTTGAGGATCTAAAAGGTGGAGTAGTTTGCCACAATGCCTGTACATTAACACTCAAGTCCTGATTAGGTCAAAATTACTTATTAATATAAATATAATATAAACAATAATTTTTACAGTCACATTTATTTAAATTACAAAAATTATATTCATTAAATTTTCTAAATTATGCCACAAAAGAACAACAAAATGTTTATTTCCGGTCAGGTCGAAGAGGTTGAAGATACTGGACTGATTCTGATCTTATACTGATACTGTCCATCATCCTCTACAGTCAGGACTGATATGAGGAGAGACAGATTACTCGGTCCTTGTAGCTCTGAGTCTTATCATTGCATTTTTACATCTGGCAGACACCCTTATCCAGAGTGACTTACATTCATCATCTTTAGACAGCTGAGCAATTGAGGGTTAAGAGCCTTGTTCAAGGGCCCGACAGTGTTGATTGAACCGCTGATCTTCGAATCAGTAACCCATCACTTTAACCACTAAGCCACCATGATCGACTACAAAATGTTGGATAAGTGAGATGGATGTCTATAAATGTAACTGTACGCTTAATAATAATAATAATAATAATAATAACAATTATAATAAAAAACTTTTTTATGTACGGGTTGTAGGATTTTGGATTATAACCAGGATTTTATATCATCATCAGGATGGATTACATTGCTGTCATGCTCCTGCACTGATCCACAGGACAAAACTCCAAATCTCACATGGGAATTTAGGTAAAAAGTGTACAGTTACATTTAAAGCCTTGAAGAGACTCAGAGAATTAGAATTTAAAAAGCTCCAATAAGCAACACCCTGTGCCCTTACCCCACGCCTCCTTCCCTACCCAAAGTCATATGTTCTGATGATTTGTGAGTTCTGATAGTAAAATCAATAATGAAAGATGACCACACTTCGGCAGCCCGAGCCGAGGAGCTACGATCCATCTCTTCCGGTGCAGCTAGGAATTCATCAGGGCTTGAAAACAGACACAATTAAATGCTGAACCCATTAACTCTACGGCAGTAGTTTCCCAAGGCAAAATAAAAAATCTTTAACACATTCGCTGATGTAGATCATAACGAGCAGGAAGACTGATGGAATGAAGCATGAAACAGGAAGAGTCTGTGCGCTTATTCAGTTTGGAAACTGTTGAACATATTCATGTGATGAAATGTGCACGTAATAGGTTTAAATTTGAGTTTAGAATCATGTGTGGCTTCTAAATACCATTTACCAGAACTAAAAATCCATGAATTTTAATATATTTTACCAGTGCACAAGAAGTTTTCTATTTTTATTTTAAGGAAGTTAAACTAGTTTTAATTTTGATTTCGTTTTGTGTTAATATATATATTTTTATCTTTACTGAACATTACTGCTATCTATATCTATGTTCTAGGGTTGCGGGGAGTATGGCACCTATCTCTGCCAACACACATACACACAACCATTCACATGCAGACTTACATCTAGGGGCAATTTGGAACATCCAATTAGCATAAAGTGTATGTCTTTGGATTGTAGGAGGAAACCAGAGTACCCAGAGGAAACAAGCAAAGTGCACTTAGAAGTGCTCGAGCCTGAGAATCGAACCCAGGTCCATTTTGCTATGAGTGGGATATAAAGGATAAAATCTTCATCACAGGCAACGCACACACACAACCACTGACACTCACACCTAGGAGCAATTTGGAACAGTCAGTTAGCCTAATTTGCATGTCTTTGGACTGTTGGAGAAACTGTAGTAACCAGATGAAACTACACCAACATGGGGAGAACATGCAAACATGTTGCCCGTGGACATTTCAGCACCTAATTATTTAAACATGGTCCGGTCAATACTGTAAACCTACCTAATACTTGTAAGATGTTTCTCTTGTGTTTCTTTGATGGATACTGTGTTTAAAGACTGTTGTTTGTTAAAATATTTGTTTGCCTCCACTGGCACCAGCAGCAGTGCCATGGTCTCTGAGATCATGTGAACAGTAAGTAAAGCTCTTGACTGTCAGGAATGTATATACTGTGCTGCTGGAAACTCCTTGCAGTAGGTGGGTTTCTACATACTTCATCCCCTTCCCTCTTTTTCTCTATTTTCATTATAGTTTTTATATTTGCTCACACACACCTATATAAACACACATTTTGTCATTTTCCTGTCATTTATCTTGTCCTATTGACTGGCCTAAATACTGCACGTTCAATACTTGGCATGACATTCTGTTTCCTCTTCCCCTCTTTTATTTGCAACAAAACAAGAAATTGATTTCCAAAGAACAAATAAAAAAAAAGGAGAAATGCGAAACACAGACACTGCACACTCCCACAATGCACTGTGGTTAAAACAGAAACTCTCAGCCACTCAGATTCTCTCTCTCTCTCTCTCTCTCTCTCTCTCTTTCTCTCTCTCTCTCTCTCTCTCTCTCACACACACACACACACACTCATGTGTGAGCGTTTGTGTGTGTATGTATGTGTCTTCTGGCCTCCCTTCTCGGTCTCTGCATGTTATAATCTCTCCCTCTTGCTGTCTTTGTCTCCGAGACAGGTGTGTGTTCAGCAGGGTTCTGCGATACAGGGAAAGCCCACACTAACTCCCTGCCATGTGCGAGCAGGTAGTAATCAGGAAAAGAACAGCAGGTATGTGGGCTCCAGCTTTGATGTCTGATTTCAGTCATGTCTACTGGCCTACACACATCCTCTTCTGGGTTAAAAATAAAATGCACAGAGAGCTAAAGAAAGAACTTAGACCGTATGTGGTCAAGGGCTGTCAGTTGAAAGACTACACTCTCAGAGGGTTGAAGAGTCTTAAAATGCATAATGCTTTGATACTGTCAACATATGGCTCAGCCTCTTGGGACCCCACTGTCCTCAAATAAGGACATCATACTTTCTCCCAACTACACTGTGTGGATGGCCTTATAAGATCCTTATATGAGGGCCACTGGGTATTACATTAACTTCTTCCTGATAAAAGACGTTGATCAGGTTCAATATTTATCAGGTGGTGAGGAACAGAAGCAGTGCGAGGAAATGACGAGTCACAGCATCAGGGTTCGGGTCTTAAGATGTTAAATGATGGATTAATGCAATAACCTTCATTTTTGTTCAATGCCTTATTATTTTTTTTTTTTGGTGATAAATTTTTTTTTTTTATATTAATTTTTTATTTGTCTTTATTCACCTGTTTATCTATTTTTATTTGTTCATTGTGGATTTGTGTTTTTGTGTATATTGTTGTTACTGTGGATTTGTGTATATTTGATGTGTGTATATTTAATGGGGTATATTTGAGCTACTGGACATTTAAAATGTTTTCCTGGGGGGATGAATAAAGTATTTATTCTATAAATATTCATGTATCTATCTACATACTATAAAGCAGAGTAATTTGGGGGAAAAAACGGCCTCACAGAAGGAAGGTTCTGAGTTCACTTCCTGGACTCAAGCGTCTCTGTGTGGAGTTTGCATGTTCTCCACAAGCTTGCGTGGGTGTCCTCCTGGAACTCTGGTTTCCTCCCACAGTCCAAAGACATGCACATTAGGCTAATTGTCTGTTCCAGGTTGTCCCTAGGTGTAAATGCGAGTGTAAATGGATGTATAGTCGATGGTCTGGCAAGGAGTTCAGGGTGTACTCCGCCGTCAACCAGTGTACGTTTATTACACAAAGTCATACTGAAAAGTAAACTAAAATGAGGGTTTTAGAGTTTATATTTTTATATTTTAACCATGACAAAGGCAGGTCAGGCTTCAAGCTAACAGTGCTTTGCAGATAACAGCGTCTTTTGAGCTTAATGATGCAGAGTTTGCTACATAATACATGAAAAGGAAAGTAAAAAGAGTTAAAGGTGTGTTTGAAAACTCTAGAAATACAAGAAAAACTAACAAAGGTTTTTGCTTTATTCTGATGATGTTGTCTGCTTGTCCGCCATTTTAATTCAAGCAAATCTACCTAGCATATACTAATTAGATTTAATTAACAGAATTATTAACATGAAAGTGTGCAATGAGATTTCTTCTCCTTCTTTTTTTCTCCACAACATACTGAAACTGTCTCCAGCATGTCTGCTATCAGCAAGTCGAACTGACAGCCCTGAACACAGTCCATCTGCTCTTCCTCACTCCACTCTAATTGCCGCTACATGTCCAGTGGAAGATCAGGCAGGAGACGATGATGCGCTGTCCAAACACGCCTCATGTCATCTTTTTCATGATACACCCAAGCAGCGTGTGTAAGCAAGCGAGACCGTGCAGCGGCTTAACGGATTTGTTAAAGACGGAGAACTGGCAGCTGGAATATTCTCATTTCACAGGAGCTCATTTCACTCAAATGAAAAGTGAATTAATATGTACATCACAGAGCAGTGTGAAGTTATGTACATAGGCTGCAGGATTTGAAATAAGCAGACTTCTTTATTGGGTTTCTGTTTCCACTAAAATGTTGTGGAATGGGGGCTCAGACTTTTTAGGGTATCTCTGCGTGGAGTTTACATGTTCTCCTAGTGCTTGCATGGGTCTCCACTGAGTGCTCTGGTTTCCTCCCACAGTCCAAATACCTTATACACCTTTGGATAATGGCTTGCCAGGCCATGCAGTGACTTTCTTAGCACAGGATTGTTATCATGTTATCACGAATGACTCCTTTTTGTTTTTAAGTTTTTCTCAGAGGTTATGGACACTGGAATAAGTAATGTTTTTAGCTACTGAAATCATTTATTATTATTATTATTATTATTATTATTATTATTATTATTATTATTCTTATTATTATTATTATTATGATTATTATGATTATTATTATTACTATTGTTAATATTGTCATTTTCTCAAATCTTTTAATAGGAATTTACCAGAAACATATAGTATAGTTAATTGAATGCTAATGTATTTTATACTGAAATGAAAGATGTAAATTTAGGACAAATTTAACAGGATTTTTAGGCTTTAGTTTGGTATGTTTAACTCAAACAATCTCTTTGATGATGTCTGGGGATTTTATTAAGTTAGTGTAAGTTTTTATTATTATGACATTTAAATAATAATAATAATAATAATAATAATAATAATAATAATAATAATAATAATAATAATAGTAATTATTATTATTATTATTATTATTATTATAGTTTTTATTAATATATATAATAATAATTATAGTTTAATTAAATTAAAAACTTAAATTATTTTTAGAGTGTTCATGAGGAGTCCACTTGCAAAACCTGCTTAGTCAAGTTTTTGTTCTGAAGAATAATCAGATTTTTTTAAATAGGCATGAAAATTATCTGACAGAGTTTCGGGTCTTCTGCTACAATTTATAACACGGTTTAGCTGGTTAAAAAAAAACACTTGAAAAAAAAACACTTGAAAGTGGAACATTTGCAGGAGCACATAGGGCGTAGGGAAATAATAATAATTATTATTATTATTATTTCTTTTTTTTATTAAACTTGACTTGGCAGGTTTTGCAAGTGGTCTCCTCATTTATAGTGCTAATATGAGTAATTAGGCACTTATAGATGTGCTATATAGTGAATGCCATGATATGCATACTGAAAATGCATAATCGAATAATAAGAGTCAGGCGAAAGGGTAATAAGTGTGTGATAATAATGCCTATTTGAAGCATTTTAGCATACACAGGCTATTTCATTTGGTGTTAACTCCACACTAATTTTAACATATTCAAAGAAAAGTACCATCTACCCTTTTCCGCAAACTCTACATGAACTCACTTTTAGCCACAATTAGCTAGTATTACTGTGATTGATTTATGAAATAGAAGAACACTGTCTCTCCCTTTCTCCTTCCTTGGTAAGGGTCTTCTGTTCACTCAGGATTAACTGCAGCCTATGTTTCTAATGTTGATTTATTATTTTTTTATTTTTTTATTGTTGAATTTTTTTAAGCATTAAGTTCAGGTTATTTTCAAATGCCCAGCAGCTATTTTGTTTTAGTGATAAAAATAAAAGATTGCAACTCGGCTGAAAGTCATGCATTAAAAAAAAAATGAACATTATGCTCGACTCCTCTGCAAGGTCAAGAAATACTTCAGTCATTAACGTGTGAGCAACTTTTCCCATTTCGACTAAGGCACTATCATATCCTGTTAGCATAGCCGCTAGCACAGGCCAGCCGCTACATGCCTAATGAACCAATGGAAAAGAGGAATGGGAAGAAAATTAGATTTACACTCCAACACACACACACACGCGCAGTGCTCATTCAGGCTATTCACACAATTACAGACCTACAACAATGACACTCTCTTATTCAAAAATGTCCTTTTCCAGAACATTCATCAAAGTTTACTGTAGATTATGAATAAACATAGTGTAATGAACAGAAAATAAATTTACCTTCAGTGATATTATTAATTAAAAACTACATGGGAACGGCACAATCTGATTGGTTCACTCTCACAGTGTAGTTGATATTATTAATCTCTTAAGCTTTTATGCTTTAAAAATGTAAAAAAAAAAAAACATGCACAACAATCTTATTTTAGTTTGCTTTTCTTGTGTTTCTATGCAATATAGTATATTAAACAGTTATTCACTTCAGGATCTGTGAATATTTCTGAATATTCAATGACATCCAAATCTCTTTTGCCGAATACTTGTTAGTTATACCACAGGGTTTAATTTCGATTGCTCAGAAAGTAAAATGATTATTATAATTGTTTATATTATATTTAAATGTATAAAATTAATAATAAATTATTGATTATTAATTTTATAACAATAAATTTCCAGTAACATTACCAGCCACATTTATTTATATACATAGTGATAATAAAATGTGTCATGCATGTTCCTCAACTATAACTGGATAAAAATGCATGATAACTTGTTTATTAATGAGGTAAATCACTGTAGCATAAGAAAAAACCACAACACTTCATCACGCAACCCTGTCTTTGATTATTTTACTCCTACAGCACTGTGTCATGTTCGATTCTTTACATCATTTACTACGTTTGAATTTATATTGTGGTATTTTGATATTGTATCTAATTCTAACACATAAATTGCACCACTACCTTCAGCTTCCACCCTAAAACTCCTTAAAGGCATCATTTACCTCTGGGATAAAGCACTGGTTTAATGTTTTTCCTTATTTAATTCTCATTCTACACCTTATTGCTTCGTCTGGCACTAGTAGTGAATCAGCTGTAATAAAACACAAGGAACTCTGGGTGCTCAATAACTTTGTGTGGCAGTGAATAATTATAGTGATAATTAGCAAAAATGTGTGTACTGATCAATAGAGTGAATAAAGATTTGCTTCTCCACAGGCAACCAGAGTGATTTCTTTTTTTTTACCCACCTAATCACACAGGAAACCTCTAGATGGCATCATCAGCTCCCGGATTACAGCACTAACCCCACTCGTATTACACTCTAGATCCTCCAGATCATATAGATATTCACAGCAGACTCAGACTGCTTTGAATCAATTAGCATTTCTCAAGAATTTTTAACAAGAGAGGATACTGTAATTATTAATTCCACTTTACAAGTCAGCTTAAATAAAATACATTAGGAGCAGTTTTTAAGGGTGGTATGACAAAACAATGCCAAGGACAGAAACCTGCTTCGAGTACATGAAAATAATCAGAACCAGTCAACAGTAATCAGGGTCGTGTGGAGGCTGGCGCCCGTCTCAGCCGACTCCGGGCGAAGACAGAGTACACCCTGGACAGCTCGCCAGGCCATCGCAAGGCAGAAACGTGCTGACTTGAGTAAAACAGCCATTAACAACGTGTAGCATCTGGACTGTGCAAACAAATAGGCACAAATAATTTCTGGGTAGCAAAATAAGCAATAAAAACCCTTGGGGGGTGTGCTATTACTGGGAAATAATCAACAACAGAATGGTGTGATGGGTTATAAAGCAAAGTTATTGTCCCCACCCATAACGTTCATTACTTTTCTTACCACAGCACATCCTGTTATGTATTATTCCATTTCTTTTATTATGATCCATGAACATTACCACCATTTTTTATTTTACTTTATTTTATTTTTTCACACACTTATTTCCCAAAACGCTTAATCCTACTGGGGTCATGGGGGGGGCTGGAGCCTCTCTGAGCCAACACTTGGCCAAGACAGTGTACACTCTGAACAGCTTGCCAGACCATCACAGGGCAACACACACACACACACATACATGGGGCACTTTTGAGCAGCCATGTGGTGTAATGTGCATGGGTTTGGACTGTGGGAAGAAACTGGAGTACCCAGAGGAAACCCATGCAATTGCAAGAAGAACATACAAACTCCACCCAGAAATGGCCCCGAATGGAACTTAAACTGAGGACCTTCTTGCAGTGAGGTGGACATGCTAACCGCTATGCCACTGTGCAACCCTGCATACAGAATTTTTAATATCTATTTACAGTCACATTTAATAGTGTAAATTGTCCATGAAACAAGTTAACACCCGATTTCATTCACATTATAACTGTTTTTTGCTCACATTTACTAATGAGGAACCACAAAATGACAATTTCTATCCTCAAGATTTTCTCAGAATACAAAATTGTTTATTTCAGACAGCTGTTAAGGACACAGTTCTAATCATAGACCCTAAAGAACCATGTCCAATCATATCAATCTGTAGAAAGTGCGGCACATTTCATTGGTTTAACAATCAAATGAGGGCGGCACGGTGGTGCAGTGGTTAGCACGTCCGCCTCACAGCAAGAAGGTCCTGGGTTCGATTCCCAGCTC
>JAOUQZ010000024.1:1921888-1933868 GCA_028564935.1 Neosilurus hyrtlii
TCTCTTTCTGTGTGTGTGTGTGTGTGTGTGTGTGTGTGTGTGTGTGTGTGTGTGTGTGTGTGTGTGTGTGTGTGTGTTACTTCATCAGTATTAATGTGTGTTTAAATGCACCGGACGGCCCAGCTGATGAAGTTCAGTCATTTCACATTCATCACGAAAGTAAATAGCTGTCACAGAGGGCACTGCCATGTATCGATCCCGAGTGTGTGTGTGTGTGTGTACCTGTGTGTACTAATTGTTATGGTTAGGATCTGAGTGAGGTAGCCTGAAGGTAAGAGTGAAAAGGCCAGCCTACCATGAGGACGTAAAGGGGATCAGAAATGAGACTGACGTGGCGTCAGAAATACGCGACTCCAATACAAAGTGCCGCCTTCGGTGTACAAGGAAAGGAAATGCTTTTTGAAATGGGAAGCTTTGTAATTAACCTTGAAAATGTTATAAGCAATGTTACCCATAATGCCATCATTTAACCACATATTTTTTACTAAAACTCTAAAATCTGTCAGCTAGGCATTATAGATGATTTAGCTAAATATTCCTTTTAAAATGAACACAGTACAGTTTAAAGAAATGACTTGTATACGTTACTTCACTTCTTGCAGAGAAATTTGTTGATTTGGTAGCTGAGTAGTCCAGCAGAGAAACCATTTACATTTACATTTATGACATTTGACATTGACACCCTTATCCCGGGTGATTACATTTATCATTTCTATACAACTCAGCAACTGAGGGTTAAGAGCCTTTCTCAAGGGCCGAACAGTGGCAGCTTGGTGGTAATGGACTTGAACCGCTGGCCTTTGGATCAGTAGCCCAGAGCCTCCGATAATCACTTTTCATTGTCAGAGTTGTGGTGGAATCAAAAACGTTGGGTGTGATGCTGAAGAGCACCCTGGACAATGCACCAATCCACTGCAGGCTACACTTCACGCACATGTTCATGCCTATGAGCTGTTTAGTACAATCAATACACCGAGACATGTCTTTCGAACAGTCGGAGGAAACTGGAGAATCCAGAGGAAACCCACATGGACACAAACAGTATCCCAAATCTTAGAACTATCGCACTGGTTCCACTGTGTTAATATCACGCGTACAGTAAGCTCTCCCTTAATTGTTTCTGATTGGTTTGTGAATCCGAGCTAGCTCACAGCATTAATACACACCGCCACAGTGTCCACAGTGTTTCAAACCCCACAAGCCAGCCATGCAACACTGAGTACACGCATGTGGTATAGTGCATATGTATACACTCTCACTTACTCTGTCACTCATTTAGCGGGATCGTATTAGGGATGCAGTTGACACTGGACAAAGGCAGGGGACACCCTGAACAGCTCATCAGACCATCGCAAGGCAACACACAAACACACACACAAAATCATTCAGACTCACAACCACACCTACAAGCAATTTGGAACAGCCAATTAGGCTAACATGCATGTTTTTGGACTATGGGAGATGACCGGAGAATCCCGGATGAAATCCACGCAAGCATGTGAAGAATATGCAAGCTCCACACAGAAACGCCCTCGCCAACCCCAGGACTCAAACCCAGGGCCTTCTTGCTGTGAGGCAGACATGCAAACCACTATGACACCTGCATATGTATACATGTACCTAATAAACTGGCAACACAGCACGTTTAGTGTTTAGTGTGTATCACAGGGCTGATGGTCGAATGCTCCTGTCGTACTGTGGTTTTAACCTCCATTCGTCTTCCAATGGCAGACCTGCCAGCTCTGATGGATTGGCTTTCAGTGTTTGTTCACATTTCCTTCTTCAGTTTATCCGCCTGCTCGTGCTCACACCGAGAGAGCAACAACCGAAATCAATAGCTCACTATACAAGCAAGTCTGCATTCATATCCACACACACACACACACACACACACACACACACACACACACACACAAAGTATATGGTTACATTGATGACATCGATCGAGACGGATCTGTGTGTCTGAGAGACGGAACTCTGCTTGTGCTTGTGAAAGTAAAGCCTTTACATGCTTACAGCCGTGTAATTATAGCAAGCAGAATTGTTAGGGTTTGTGTACTTTACTGTGTTTACAAGTGATAATAGAATTAAAGTCAAAGTATTCTTTTGCATTTGTCTCCAAATTAAGCCTCGATCACCTCCGCATGGAGTGGAGTTACTGATATCACCCCAAAGGTAATTTATTTCATGTAACAGCGTTCGCACAAATTGCAATCTACTATTGTGAAATGTCCCAAAGTCAGTTAGTTCCTGTTACCATCTCTGTTGCAGCAGCTCGAAATGTTTATTTCCTCGCAAGCGTCACATTTCTTTCTTGTTTTTACTGCCCTTGAAGTTTTAAAGACAAAACATATAATATAATAATATAAAAACAGCTTGCCGATTAAAAAACAGATTAAAATCACCTACAAGACACTGACACTGGAGACTCCTTCCATCATTCATCAAGTAAACAGTGAATGTAAGCAGTGAGCACACACACACTCGGAGCAGTGGGTTGCTAAACATTGCAGCACCTGGAGAGCAGTTAGGGGACAGGTGCCTTGCTCAAGGGCACTTCAGCCATGAGGGTGGAGGAAGGGAAGGTACAGCTCACTTATCCGGCCTCCACTCATTTTTTCCTGCTGGTTCGGGAATCGAACCAGAGACCTTTTAGTCCTAAACCATTTATTCTACCCACTAGAGACACAGCTGTCCCAAATAGCTGGTAATGCTAATAATTCAAGTAGAATTATTTATCAGGTCACTAAGTATTAGCCTACAGAGTTATGTGTGAGTCATGTCAGTAATAACAGAGGAGAAGGGCTTTGAAATTTGTCTACATGACATGAGTCTACATATGGGTCGAAAAGTGAAAGACCATACCCCGCGGAATTGTTAGCATTAGCATGTATTATTCTTTCATTCATTCACTGTCTGAACAGCTTATTCCTAATTAGGCTCCCTGGAAGGCTGGCATTATGACATCATAATTTAGTGTCTAGTTTGAAAATCCAAAATCGGGCTCCTTGTAATTCTTGATAATGTCCACAAGAAGAAGTCTGACAAGTTTTATCTGATTCTGATTGCTAATAACCGAGGAGTACAACTTTTAGTCAACAGTCCACAACAACAACAACAAACAACAAACAAACTCTTTGTCACCGAATCCCTCCAGTAATACAAAGCAGAGAAAGGAAATCAACCTTACTGCTGCCTTTACCTTCTTACTTACTTATCACTCTCACTCACCCGTTTTTCAAATCATTAGGCTCACGGGGAGGCTGGCGCCTATCTCAGCCGAAACTGGGCAAAGCTTAAACAGCTTGCCATCCATTGCAGGGTCAACACACACCCAATGATTCACATGTACACATAGGGGCAGTATGGAACAGCCAGTTAGCCTAATGAGTATGTCTTTGGACTGTCAGAGGAAACGCGATTACCTGGAGGAAACCCACATAAGCACATGGAGAACATGCAAACCTTACATAGAAACGCCCAAGCCGAGGACTCAACCCCAGGACTTCCTTGCTTTGAGACAAACTTGCTAACCACTATGCCGCCATACTACACACTGCTGCCTTTAGCGAAATCATTTTCATAAATATATCTGATTGATTAAGCACCAAGTCTAGAGTCACTTAGCTACAGGTCGTTCTTTCTTTAATATGTTGATTTGCTCAAGTCTACCTGAAAATGTATTCACACTGCGTCCTGGCCGTGCCGCAGACTTCTTTGCTAAACCAAAATAAACTATTTAATAAGGTCTGACGGTACGAGCGCTGGTGATTAATGTGGTAATGTTGACACTAATTTCCTCCAGGGCTCTGTGTATATAGCTTAGAATATAATGTATACGTCTGTGAATTATTACTCTTATGGTTAGGATTGTTATTATTTTGCTTTGGCGTTCTTCTAAACATCCCTCCATCCATCCATAAATTTTTTTTCGCTTATCCGAGATTGGGTCATGAAGACAACAGGGCTAGGAGGGAAACCAAGGGATCCCTTTCCCAAACGACACTCTTTATCTCCTCCGGGGGATCCCAAGGCATTCCCAGGCCAGACGGGTCATTTAAAATATGTAGACTCATTTGACATCATATCTTTAGAAGCAAACAAAAACAATGTTGAAGAAAAGAGTAACATTGAATTGAAAATCCTACTGAAAGTATTGTTTGTGAGGGCAAATCAGATGAGTAAAGATTGACTCGGAAGGGAAAAAAACAAACTTTTTTTTAACCTACAGGTGCAATTTTTCTGCATTTCGCCAGTGGTTGTTTTCTGCGCTCTGTCACACCTGTCTCAACTCACAAAGGCGCTTGATAATTAGCTGATGAGCCTAATCAGATGTGATAAAGCTGGAAAACACACTCACATGCCATCAGATCTACTCAGGAAAGTGTCGGAAACTAAAAACACAAAGGCGTGAACAGGGACATGTCCCAATTTAACCCAAGTCCTCCCAAATTAACTGCATTAAAAAAGAATTTTGGGATAGCAATGTTTTCGAGAACCCGTCACGGACGCCCCGCTGGACCAAACCTCAGTTCCCAAACATGATTGGTTCTGACAGGTGAAGATCCCAGTGGAAGGCAGTCAATCTATCATCCAATCAGAAGCAGAAAAATCCCAGGATGATGTCGAGCAACATGACGTCTCTCGCTTGATTGAATCCACTGTATGAGATGTGGATTAACAGCATATACACCGAGACTCCACAGGATAGAAAAAAGTGGAAAAATAGAGCTTGTGTCAGGATTCGTCACCGACAAGATGGCAGGTGTTGCGATTAAAATAAATAAATAAATAAATAAATAAATGAAGCAGCCTGAGTTATATATGCATTTGATTTTTGCTTTGCTGAAAACCTCTTGAGTACGTCTTGAGTCATGTCTTGATAAAATATGGTTCATGTGGGGGAGCAGAGTGATGCATTTCAGACCTGACTAATGCTCATAAAAGCCGTGATTTGTGATCTTTTCAGTTGCGTTTTTTTCTTGCAGCTGTTGCTTTTTTAAATATTTAAATGCGTTTCAGTATATCTCCGCTCTTCTCTTGCTGCTTTCTTTTCATATCTGGCAGTCTGCAGTTTCCCCAGGGTGAATGAGGATGCTCATACAGCTTTAGTGCCTAAGAATAAAATCTTATTCGACCTTCTACTGCTGTTCTAAGCCTTGCCGGAGTAACTGATATGTATATTTCTATACCACGGCATTATTATCTGTGATCAAAAGGTTTTGGTGGAGGTATTGTAATCATATATTATGAGTCCATCTGGTTAATGCAATTAAAAAAATTCCTGACCACGCCTGTGCACGGATTTTTACCAAACTTGGTCCCAGAAATTTAATTTTGGAATGTGAAGGTCAGAGGTAAGTCTGTTATGCTTTTTGCACTCGGGTTCATCAAACCAGAGCTTATCCATAGCTTGAAGCGACTAGAAGTTCAACTCCTCCTGGATGGGACGCTAGTCCATCACAGGTTACCTTCCCAGTATTTTTTACTGGTACCCATTTTATACTGCTGGGTGGACAGAGCCACACTTGTGGTAAAGACCTTGTCCAGTGGTCTTGGCACGGTGGGGGGTCTAACGGGGATTTGAACCCTCTACCTCTTAATCATGAGACCAGCCCCCTAACCACTGCACCACAACCACAACTTTGTTTTTCGAGATTGAGTGCTTATAACTTTGAAATGAGTGCAGACGATCACTATCGAACACTAATAGGAAACCCTTTGACCTTGAGAGACCTTGAAATGTTAATCCCCTGACATTTCATAAATCCTTCAAATGAGAGAGATTTTTTAATATTTCAGTCACATCCATATGTTTACGCACTGTGATCCATTACCTTTTTCATGGTAATAGCGTGTTTACAGAAAACGGAGTAACCATCATTATTCTGAAGTTTTCTATAAGGACATAATTGGTGGAAGGAGTCTCCAGTCAGAGATAAATCTGTATAAAGAAACTTATTAATTATGTTTTTATTGGTAGTATTAGTATTGTATGCTTTTGAGAGCCATTTGAAGAAGAAGAAGAAGAAGAAAAGGAAGAAGAAGAAGATGAGGAGTCAGCATTTCTATTGTTTGGCCTCTGGCTCTGTTTTCGATATGTACTTCTCTGTACGAATGAAAGAGTCCGTAAAAGCCCTGCCTCCACTCCATTAACTTTAATTGGACACACTCAGTGAGACAAGCCAACAGCCAAATAAAAAGGAGTGCATCTCAGTCCTAACGGCTGATTAGCCGCTGTGTAGAACAGCCTCACCGACATTCTCACCCTTCCATCACATGGCAGCCGAGCCAAATTTAACAAGTGCTTACTCACCCGACGCCACACCTGGCTGATCATTAGTGCGGCCGACGGAGAGCGAGGAGACGAAATCTCTGACATACACACTCGGCATTTATCATGATTATCTACTAGCTTTTATTGATACTGTATTTATATGATAATGTCTGCACACCACTGTGGAAAAAAAATAGCCAGAGAGGAACCAAAGAATGAATGTATTGAGTGCGTTATTAAAAGATAAGGATTTGCGAATGGTTTCGTGCAAATTTAATCAAGGAACTAGTCTGAGGCATTTCTCAAATTTATCCTTTAATTCATCCCGATTGAGGAGACATTTATTAGCTGACTGGCAGTTGAGGTTCAGGTTTGGAGAGCAATAAAAACCCTTAACCCGGAGGAAAGCATGAGATTTATCACCTCTCATTTCCATTTTACACCAGACAGCTGTGCTATCGTTTCTTATGCTTATCAATGCGGAGATTTAATACCTCCCACATGCATATTTTGGCCTGAGTTTACACAAAACTACCAATACTTTATCATCATACACACAGACTCAAAACTGTTACAAAACTGTTGTTTTGTTTTTGGGCGGCACGGTGGCGTAGTGGTTAGCACATGTGCCTCACAGCAAGAAGGTCCTGGGTTCGAGTCCCAGGCTCAAATGTTTCTGTGAGAAGTTCGCATGTTTTCTCTGTGTTTGCGTGGGTTCCCTCCGGATACTCTGGTTTCCTCGCACAGGACAAAGATATGCACATTAGGTTAAATGGCTGTTTCAAATTGCCTCCTAGGTGTGAGTGTGAGTGTGAATGGATATGTGTGGGTTGGCTTTGCAGTGGTCTGGCGAGCTGTTCAAAATGTACCCCTTCGCTTAGAGTTGTCTGGTATAGGCTCCAGCCTTCCTGCGACCCAAATAGGACTAAGCGGTTAGTTCAGTTGAGTGAGATAGTGGTATAAGTACACATATTTGCCAAGTTTTATAGAAACAAATGCAGTACTTTAGATTTAAAAATAAACATTAGACTTAAACTAAACAAAACCTTTTTGAAAGGGTTTTATGCTCAGCTCTACCATTGTGTGTTCGTTGTGGTTGCTTTTGTTTGGGGTGTTTTGTCCGCTAGCGTGGTTTGATATATAGCATACTCTGATCTTAGACCTCATTAGGCAGCCGTATCTGTGGTTAGAGAAGCGGCTTTGGGACCTAAAGGTCGCTGGTTCGATTCCCGAACCAGCAGGAAAGATGTGTGGCGGTGGGGGAGTGAGCTGTACCTTCCTGTCTTCCACCTTCATGGCTGAAGTGCCCTTGAGCAAGGCACCGAACCCACAACTGCTCTCTGGGCGCACCAATGTGTGTTGCAGCCCATCGCTCCAAGCGTGTGTGCTCACTGTTTACATATGGGTGTGTGCTCACTTTGGAAGGGATAAATGCAGAGGCAATAATTTAAAATGCAGAATTAATACAGTATAGCAAAATAAAAAACAAACAAATAAATTAAAAAAAATATATATATATATTTGCACCAGTGTATTACTGCTCCTGTGTGTATATTTGCACCTGTGTGTTACTGAAGACACTTAGAAACATTTTTTTGGGCGGTTCCTGTAAGAACATGGTCAGATGTACCATTTTCTGTGTAATTTCTTGCAACACCACAGCCGATATGAAAGTCGTTGTTAAAACCCCTCACCATCTCGAATAATCCTCTTCTCGCCTTATTTTTACAGAAAAGAAGAAAGAGAGAGAAATGAAGGGGATTGAGGGTGGATTGGGGGAGGGGGGGTCCACACTGAGAGATGTGAACTGTGATTTGTTTTGTTGCTGGTTAGATTGAGATAAAACTCTCTTTCTCAGTGCACCATAAGGGCTCAGCGCTCGCTGGAATGATTGACACTTACTCTGTGTGTGTGTGTGTGTGTGTGTGTGTGTGTGTGCTGCTTTAAGCAGAAAACAATTTTAACACCCTTGTATTTGTAATGACCTTACCAAACATTACTATCAACACAAACGCTGATATGTTAGTACTACACTATACACATAATGCATATGGTCAAATGCAGCACTAGCATGTTCAAAGTATCAGCGAATGCATGTAAAGCATGCATGACGTAATATACAGTCTTAATATACATACTGTCAAAATAATAATGTACAATATACAATAGTAAACACCAGTGTAAAAGGTCCTGTAAACCATTTTCTCGTGTACATATTAAAATACATACACATTACATCACCAATGTCTAGAGAACAAATAAAGCACAGCATACCTTCTCGAGGTATACAGCATGGGCCGTCACAACACAGGTCTTTACTACATCTTGATTCGGTTCACTGCTCGTTCTTTGTTCATCGCGACCAGTCCATTAAGTCGGTCTCATTACATTATGCTGTGAAAGTAGTTTTTAAATTAGTTTCAACTTTGTGAAACGCTCGGATGCTACTGCTAACATGTTACTGTTTCTTGTGGAGCGGCGTAGCTAGCTGAGTTAGCAATCTCCTAAATAGCTTGTTGACTCGAATGGAGACATGACCGTTAGCATCTGCTCTGCCGGTGCTGCTAGAACGTGCTAATTTGCATCGTGGTGAAATGCCAGTGTTTGATTTGGCATTTGGTCTTTTGACCTGGCGATGGAGTTGACTGTAGATTTGAAGGTGAGTTTGTGCCCGCTCTGGTGGTACTGCGAAAGCAAGCAGTTCCTGCCTTTTTGTGGATCACATGGTAGCGGGGTTGAGGGGGTTGCTGCGCTAGTTGAGTAGTTTCCTGGTTTGGTGATTGACTTGAAGGGGCATTATCCATGGTAACTCCTGAGATCAATATATTTTAAGAGCATGTTGCTCTGTACTTATTACTGGTTGTTTAGACAGGTTGTGTTGTGTTTTGCTGCTCTTGCCAAAGGACTGTCCTGGGCGTTTACTTAGTTTACCTATACAGACCCATCAGTACTGTGTGTGCTATTGATGAACCGGAACATGGTTTGTTGTCACTGGTGGGTCAGTGTAGTTCTGTTTGATGTACACGCCAATACACACATTTGTTTTAATCACATGATTGTATACTTTCACTTTTTTTTTTTTTTTTTTGACAGGAATGATTGATTGAGTTGGGGGGCATGGTGGTGTAGGGATTAGCACATCCACCTCACAGCAAAAAGTCCTGGTTTTGATACCTGGGCTCAGGTGTTTATGTTTGGAGTTTACATGGTCTCTCTGTGGCTGCATGGGTTTTCTCCAGGTACCCCGGTTTTGTCTCACAGACCAAAGACTTGCACATTTGGCAAATTCATTCATTCATTCATATTCTGAACTGCTTAATCCTAATTAGAGACGTGGGGAGGCCAGCGCCCATCTCAGCTAACTCTGAATGAGGGCAGAGTACACCCTGGACAGCTCGCCAGGCCATCGCAGGGCCATTAGGCTAATTGTCTTCCAAATTGCCCCTTAGTGGGAGTGTGAATGGTTGTGTGTGTGCTACCCTTCAATGATTTTGCGAGCTGTTTAGGATGAACCCAGATTTCATCCAGTGGTGGCTGAGATGGGCACAGCCTCCCCACGACCCTAACAGGATACAACGGTTTGGCAAATGAATGAGTGAATGGTTGATTGGGTTGCGTTTTCCTTATTTAAAAATCTGAAATATGAAAAAGTTTCATAATGGTTTTGAGTACAGCAAAAACCTGGATAGTGTGTGTAACTCAGGCTCTTTTCTAAAAATTTCTCTATACCGTAGGTGTTCAGCTGCTATAAATGTACTGACCAGAACTCTGCACTATGCTATTTCAGGTACAGTGACGTGCACCTGTGTGCAAATCCCTCCTGTTTCCAGTAGTATCAGTAAAAGTACATTTTAAATCTTTCATTCTGACGTTTTTATTTTTAAAATGGAGGAAACTGGCTTTAAATTAGATCCTTAGAATGCATGGAGATTTTGCGGAGATAAAGTGAAGGTCCTTAAACATTCTTTTCATAATCACAAAAAAATCACTGTTCACAAAAAAAAAATAATAATAAAATAAAATAATAGTATCAGTAATGCTCTCTCGAGTAGACTAGCCATAAAACCATGTATTTGCCAAGCTACTTGTATACAGAATATTGGAACTAAATCTGCTTTGAATGATTTACTGCACTCATTAACCAAACACGTACAGCCAGGAAAGTTCCCTACATTATTATGGAGCTGTTAATCTTCTAAACACATTTGAACAGCTTTCATTATGCTGACACGTTCACTTTCAAATCAGTAATACTGAGCACCCTTGCATACACATATAAAATCGGGTACAGATTTTAGTCATGTGATTAGTGCACACTCAATGAGAGAAAAACTTTGTTTATCTTACTGCTAATTATAGTTCAGTGCGCACCAGCCACTGACAGTAATAAAAATGCACCAAAGCAAAGTAAAGATTTATATCCATCGTCCTCTCGTCTATACAGATATAAGTATATAGACACCCAAAATTTAAGAATGAATATTTGCTGGTCGAAGAAGAGGCCTGCGTCTTGCTGCTCGGCCATAGTAGCCCATTTGATGAAGAACAGTTTTTGAGCTGGTTTGGACGTCTCCTGTAATGTCTGCAGCCTTGGAACGGTGATTTTTCTCCACTGCTCTCTTCACGGAGTGAAGGCATCTCTCTGTGGATGGTCCAGGTCGACCTGGTCGTTGATCTGTGGGTGGTCTTACCTACACTGTTGAACTTTTTATCATCGATAGAGGAATACTCAAATTGCTGATACCACCCTCTGACTGACCCACAATTCGACCTCTCTGAAAATCGGACAATTCTTGAGCTCCTGAAGTGCGAGGCATGCTTGCATAACATTAGCACAACTTTGTGCACCTTCATACAGCGGTCTGACTAGCCAATAAATTGTCAGATTTTTAGATCTTGCATGGGTTTCTTCCGGCAACTCCGGTTTCCTCCCACAGTCCAAAATCATGCACAGTAGGCTGACTGACTGTTTGAAATCGCCTCTAGATGTGAGTGTAAGTGTGAATGGTTGTGTGTGTTGGCCATGCGATGGTCTGGCGAGCTGTTCAGGGTGTACCCTGCCCTCAGGTCAGATGGACGCCAGCCTCCCCGCGACCCTAATTAGGATTAAGCAGTTCAGAATATATATATATATATATATGCCAAGTAACATTGATAACTGTTCACATATGTGAAAACTTTAGCACAGGGGCAACATGCAAACTTCACACAGAAGCATCTGAGCCCAGAACTCAAACCCTGGACCATCTTGCTATGAGGCAGATGTGCTAACTGCCCCGCTGGGAGGCACTCCGTCGCGGGGCCACCATCCAAAATCCACTGTGTTTGTTTAATCACTACTTCTAACATGTTTATAGGGAAAGAAGAAAGAGCAAGAAACACACACACACACACACACACACACACACACACACACACACACTCGTGATATTTCAGTTATATCATTTCAGGCTCAAATGAGCAACTTTACAGACCTGATCAGGACGAGATGAACGACATGAATCATGACTCATCATTACTCGTTCCATCTGCAAACACACAACCCTGTTCACACTCTGTTTACCTTCAGCTCACGCAACACTGCCAAAGACCTGTAACTGAAAGAGAGAGAGAAGAGAGAGAGAGAAGAGAGAGAGAGAGAGAGAGAGAGAGAGAGAGAGGAAAGAGAGAGAGAGAGAGAGAGAGAGGAAAGAGAGAAAGGCA
>JAOUQZ010000024.1:1937080-1949580 GCA_028564935.1 Neosilurus hyrtlii
GAGGGAGAGAGAAAGAGAAAGAGAGTGAGAGAAATTGAAAAAAAGAGAGGGAAAGGGAGAGAGATAGAAGAAAGAGAGAGAGAGTGTGTGTGTGTAAGAGAGAGAGAGAGAGATAGAGAGAGGTAAAAGAGAGGGAAAGAGGGGGAGAGAAAGAGAAAGAGAGTGAAAGACAAATTGAAGAAAAAGAGAGGGAAAGAGAGAGATAGAAGAAAGAGAGAGAGAGAGTGTGTGTGTGTGTGTGTGAGAGAGAGAGAAGTAAAAGAGAGGGAAAGAGGGAGAGAGAAAGAGAAAGAGAGTGAGAGAAATTAAAAAAAAGAGAGGGAAAGGGAGAGAGATAGAAGAAAGAGAGAGAGAGTGTGTGTGTGTAAGAAAGAGAGAGAGAGAGAGAGAGAAAGAGAGAGAGAGAGGTAAAAGCGAGGAAGAGAGAAAGAGAACGAGAGTGAAAGAGAGGGAGAGAAATTGAAAAAAAGAGAGGGAAAGGGAGAGATAGAAGAAAGAGAGAGAGTGTGTGTGTGTGTGTGAGAGAGAGAGAGAGAAGTAAAAGAGAGGGAAAGAGGGAGAGAGAAAGAGAAAGAGAGTGAGAGAAATTGAAAAAAAGAGAGGGAAAGGGAGAGAGATAGAAGAAAGAGAAAGAGAGTGTGTGTGTGTGTGTGTAAGAGAGAGAGAGAGAGAGAGAGAAAGAGAGAGAGAGGTAAAAGCGAGGGAGAGAGAAAGAGAAAGAGAAAGAGAGTGAAAGAGAGCGAGAGAAATTGAAAAAAAGAGAGGGAAAGGGAGAGATAGAAGAGAGAGAGTGTGTGTGTGTGTGAGAGAGAGAGAAGTAAAAGAGAGGGAAAGAGGGAGAGAGAAAGAGAAAGAGAGTGAAAGAGAGTGAGAGAAATTGAAAAAAGTGAGGGAAAGGGAGAGAGATAGGAGAAAGAGAGAGAGAGAGAGAGAGAGAGAGAGAGGACAGACTTACAAACATCACTAACAGCAGAAAGGCTTGAACAAATAACCCACTTTTAAGAAAAAGTGAGAGAGAGAAAGAGAGGGGAGGGAGAGAGAGAGAGAGAGAGAGAGAGAGAGAAAGTGATAGAGGGGGGGGGAGACTTCACCCACAGCAGAGAAGGTAAATAAAATTGTAATTTATATGTTTGTGTCTTTGTGAAAACTGTCTTCAGTGCTTTATAGCAGCTTGAGCAGAAGTTGTAACTTTGTCGTCTTTTCTTTTGGTTTCTCAGTGACAGATTGCGTGGGAGTTGAAAGGGTTAAATATGATCAGCCTGAACTTGTGGCTCCCGCCTGTAGCTCTGAACGTTTCTGATGTTCCCATCGATTGACGCGGTTTCTCAAAACTCAATTTAAGATTTCTCTGGACCACAGCGAGCTTTTTTCCCTGTCAGCAGTGACGGCTGAGTGGTCTTTATCACATCGCTGATTGTGATGGAAACAAATGTGGCTCAACAGAAAATTACCACTCATTACAGACTTCCTTTCCCTCTCTGAGGCACTCATTCATCTACAGTTCATCACTTATTGTTTAGGAAAGTGTATATAAATTCACACAATTATACATATATACACATTTGGGGTTTTTTCGATTTTTTTTCCATTTTTCTCCCCTAATTTAGTCATATCCAATTCCCACCCATTAACTTTTGCCTTCCCTATCACACGACCACCACCGACCAGGGAGGGGCGTAAGCAAGCACACGCCCCCTCCGTGACATGCAGTGCTGCCACCCGCCTCTTTTCGAACTGCTACGCATGCGTATTTGGGAGCGGCCTAACACACACTCGGAGGTAAAGCGCTATCCGCCCCCTTGTACGAATGAGCTAACAGACGCCCATGATTGGCTGGTGATCGCTGTGAGTGCCAGGAAAGTTAGCATATGCCATCCCTCCCGTGAGAGATCGGCCAATTAGCTCCCATGGACACCCGGTCACAGATGGCTGTGGCATCAATCCGGATTCGAACTTGCGATCTCGGTTGATAGTCGTGAACCTTGTCGATGTGCCACTCGGGAGCCATATATACCCATTTGTAACTGATTTACTTCAGATAGCACATACATGTGTAATAGCATGTTATTACTACGTTATTACTCTGCTATTATCATTACGGTCATTATATATTAATACATATCGGCCTTAAGATTATTTTAAAATGTTTGATTAGTTAATCAGTATTTTTATAATAGACCATATTTGTTTAAAAAATTACTCCTTAATTTTAGCAAAATTAAATGTAACTTTTGTACCACTTTAAATAAACCAGGATATTAGAAAAAATTCAGATATTAGTATCACGATGAAATATCTGATGGAGAAGTAGTTTATTTTATTTATTGAATTAAACAAGGCACACTCTTTGAATAAAAACAATAAATGGTACTAAAAGTAAGAAAAGTCATTTTTTATGTTCAGTAATGTGGTGTTAAATCTCATTTTCGAGCTTTAATTGAACTCTGAAGATGAATGTTATGTTTTTTTAAAGGTGTATTTATTTTACTATAATGAAGGAATGTACTTGTAATATGGGTATGCAGAACACCTAGTACTTGTATTTGTATTTGCTGAGGCAAATAAAACTATTTGTATTCGAATAAAATTGGTTAGCACGTCCATTTCTCAGCAAGAAGGTCCTAGGTTCAAGTCTCGGGCTCGGGCTTTTCTGTGAGGTGATCGCATGTTCTCCCTGTGCTTTTGTGGGTTTCCTCCAACAGTCCAAAGACATGCATATTAGTAAAATTGGCTGTGCCATATTGTCCCCTTGATGTAAATGTGAGTGTAAGTGGTTGTGTGTGTGTTTTGGCCCTGTGATGGTCTGGCAAGTTGTACAGGGTGTATCCTGCCTTCGCCCAGTGTTGGCTGAGAGAGGCTACAGCCTCCCACGGACCCTAATACGATGATGAAATGAAATTATGAGCACTTAAATGTAATACTGATATAATGTTTTCAAAAAGCCAGCAATAAACATATTTATCCAGAAACGTTTGATTTTTGCTTGGCTTTTTATTGATCTGATTAGATTCTGATTTCTAGTTTAATATCGATTCAGTTCGGAATATATCAGTTACACTACCAGTTTTGATTGAATATGAAAGATGTTCATAAAACAAATGCTGTAAGTTGTACGAGTATCCTTCTATCTGTGCACGGAGAGCGAGGGAGGGGAGAAAGAGCAAGAGAGCGAGAGAGCGAGAGAGAGAGAGAGTAAGTGTCACGGCTTCAGAACTTTTCTGAGTCTTGTTCGTTTGTAACGAGGCCGTGTTTCAGCCTGCTAATCACATGTCTACAGATAAAGGTTAATGAGGGAGAACCTGCGCTGTCTTGTTCTCTCTCTCCCTCCCTCTCTCTCTCTTTCTCTCTCTCTGTCTCACACACACTCACACACACACACACACTAATTGGAATTGGTTCCACAGTGCACGATAGCGACAGTTGCTCAGAACCTGTAAAAGGAAAGCCGTTGCTCAGCAGTACTCAAAAAACTTTCTATTTAAAGACCAAATGTTTATTGCTTGTATTCCTGTAGGTTAACCAAATCTAAAGCCACACTGTTCCGTCCCCCCAACACACCCACACCAACCGCAAACTAACCCCCCCCCGATCTCCTCTGTCTGTGGCATCAAAGATTTTAAGTGTGCCTGTTATAATGGAAAAGGAAGGCGTATTGATTTCCCGGTGCTGGCGGCCCTCATTTCGTGAATTATCTCGCTTGCGGCCCCGGCGAGGATCTCGGCAGAGGGAGGGAGGCGGGGATTTTATGCCCCGCTGGCTGTTTTGTCTCCCGAAGTGTCTAAAAGCAGGTAAAAGATATAAGAGCGCTGGCCAGTGAAAGAGCCACAGTTTGAAATCCGTTAAAATTTAATTTCTTTTCTCTCCTAAGGGAGCGATCTGCGCTAATACAGCGATGAGGAAGAGGACCCCTGGCACTGAGACCGTCGAGGCTCCAGAGCCTCGACACAATGCCATCGATCTGTAAAGAGAGTCCAGGTTAATGTTCTGTTTTATTGGGGGTTCAGTTTTCCTCCAGCAATTTATTCGCTTAAAAATAATAAATTAACCTGACTCTCTTTCCAACACAGCATCCAGCATCATTCTAATGATGACGCCTTCATTCGATTTTACACAAAACAAGCTGTAAAAGAAGGTTGGAGAGATGATTACACGTGTGGATAAACTTGAGATAAAAAGCTCATGATAGGAAAAAAACAAATTCAGAATGATACGGTCATTAAAATGATTAAATATGGCAAATCCATGTATAGGACTGCACGGTGCCGTAGTTGTTAGCACGTCGGCCTCACAAGTAGTCTTGTGGTCGAATCTTGGGCCGTTTCTGTGTGGGGTTTGCATGTTCTCCCTGTGCTTGTGTGCGTTCCTCTGGGTACTCCGGTTTCCTCCCACAGTCCAAAGACATGCACATTAGGCTAAATGACTGTTCCAGATTGCCCCTAGGTGTGGATGTGAGTGTCAATTGCTGTGCGTGTGTGTGTGTGTGTGTGTGTGCATTGCCGTGTGATGGTTTGTCAAGCTGTTTAAAGTGTACCCTGCCTTTGCTGAGTGTTGGCTGAGATTTTGCAGTTTAGCAAATGAGATGATGAATGTTGACATACATGAATAACAACACGTTTGCATTATACCAAGTGCCAAAAAATTTAGTTGTGTAAGTTTTGTTTTAGTTCAACAAATTGCTCCTCAATTTAGTTTTTTCTGTATTCACAGTACATGAGCTGATATCCTAGTCACAGAGGAGCCAATCAAAATGCACTGTTGCTCATTCATTCATTTTCTGAACTGCTTAATCCTAATTAGGATCGCAGGGAGGCTGATGCCCATCTCAGCCGACTCTAGGCGAGGGCAGAGTACACCCTGGATAGCTCGCCAGGCTATTGTTTTTAGTATAAACTTTGCTATAGGTTTTTATTTTATAATTTGTACATTAGCAAGTTAGTACGAAAACACTTTCGAGTTCCAAACATTAGTTTTCCAGCACAAAATGAAATGTTACATTAAAAAATGTCAGTGCAGTATGTCAATAAAGAAAGCAGCATATTACATATAAGAGACCACTTTTCCGACAAAAATATAATGACGGCTCCTGCAACATTTCCAGGAGAACTGGGGCTCGTTCTGTAAGATACTCAGTAGATACTGTACTTGTAAAACTGCACAAACTCGACCTGATGCTATTCTATTTTCAAAGCAAAAAGCCATCACACCTAACACTGAATTACTTTCATTTATTACTATTCATTGTTCCTTATAGAATTTTTATGTAGAGATTTTTAATTTAATGTCATTATTTATATGTAAATATAAGGCATCTTTGTTCTACACCATTTCTTTGCATTTGCGTAAAACCTACTATACTATTACAGTACTATTACTTTTATTTTAATATTAATATTAGTAAAGCAAAGAAGCCAGTGTGTTAACGCAAAGCATTATAAGAAATTAATAAATAGCATTTTATTATTTATTAATAAATAACATCGGGGCAGTGGCGGCCTGGTGGTAAGGTGCTGGATTACTGATCTCAAGGTCAGGGGTTCAATCCCCATTGTCACCAGGATGTCATCGCTGTCCCGCCAGTGCAGCTAACTGGGTTATCAAATGCCGGCCATGTCTCTCACTGTCTGTGGTGAGAAGCATGTAAAAGAACTATTGCTGATTTTCCTCAAGAGTAGGCTGCATAGTCATCAGCATGTTTCAGCCTGGCGAGCTGTCCAGGGTGTACTCTGCCCTCGCCCAGAGTCGGCTGAGATGGGCGCCAGCCTCCCTGCGACCGTAATTTTTAGGGTCTTCATTTTTATGATTAAGTGGTTCAGAAAATGAATGAATGAATGAAAATTTGGTAATGATGTTATTGCATGTTTATTACAATATACGAGTTTTTAAAAATATTGCTTTAAGTAAATTTTGTTCAAACAGGGATTATATTCTTGAATTAATTTATCTAAATTATATAAAATCTATAAAGACGGGATTTCAGTGATGAATGTTTGGTATTCTTCTATAGTCTGTAGTTAAAACAGTTCATGTAATTGTAAAGTCTTTTCTCCAGGTGTTTCTCCAGGTGTTTCTCCAGGTGTTGCTCCAGGTGTAAATGCTACATGGGGCTTGTGTTCATTAGGTGTTTGAAGCCCTTAAAGCAATTTCTCTGCAGGTTTGATTTACTCAGAGACGTTTTATGGTAACATGTCCCCCATTCATCCGTACTCCTTTCTAATCCTTCTCCTGATTGATCGCAGAGAGCAGCAGCCGGATGAGCTGTAACCCAAGCCTGAATTAATGGACCATTTTGGGGAAGCGTCTTCTATTAAACATGCCTGCTTAGTCGAGGTGATGCATTATCTTCCCCGCACTGTACGTTTGCTCAGTTGTGGCGTCCCTCTGCTCTGCACAGCACTAAGTACCACCTGAACTGGACAGCTTATGTAGAAGAAGAGGTTCTGTGTTGAAGAGAAAATGAGGCACAAGGTCATGACTAATAAAACAAATGTTTGCAATGAGAAGGCGAGCGCACTTATAAGCCCAAAGCTCAAGCTTGCGTGATTGGTCTTGTGACCTTTTGGCCTTGGTGTTTTTAGAGCAGGCAATGAAGATGAAATTACAGTCATCCATTATCATACCGTATCTGTTTCCACAAGTTAATGGATCTTGTGTTCACAGGAAACACTAAAAATACCATTTACCTGATCTTGATCGTATTGATCCTTGTTTGATTTATCATTATTTTATTTTTTGCCGAAGTGGTTAGCATGTCCGCTCACAGCAAGAAGGTCGCCCATAGGTGTGAGTGTGAGTGTGAGTGTGAATGTTTGTATGTGCGCTGACTCTGCGATGGTCTGGCGAGCTGTCCAGGGTGTACCCAGCCCTCGCCGAGAGTCGGCTGAGATGGGTGCCAGCCTCCCCGTGACCCTAATTAGGATTAAGCAGCTTAGAAAATAAATGAATTATTGAAAGCATTAAACAGCCCACACTGAATAGTAAATAAACACTTTTTATACTTAATCGTTCTTTGCTTCAAATGTTTTTAGTCTGAAACCAATCCCTTCTGAGCCAACTCTGGGTGAAGGTGGGGTACACCCTGAACAGCTCGCCAGGCCATTGCAGGCCCAACACACATACAACCATTCACACTCACACCTAGGGGCAATTGGAAATTCTACTATGCATGTTTTTGGACAGTGTGAGGAAACCCAAGTACCCAGAGGAAACCAACACAAGCACGGGGAGAACATGCGAACTCCAGACAGAAACGGCCCAAGAATCGAACCCAGGCCTTCTTACTGTGAGGTGGACGTGCTAACCACTGCGCCACCGTGCCGCCCCAGTAACAAATTAAATGAAGCTATTTAATTGGATTCATTTGTTTAAATATCGGTGCTCGTTAATGATTATAATAAAAAAAATTGTGTCTTTATTCAATTCTAGCTCTAGCAACTTATATGTAAGGGTGATAATCTAGCATGTTCTTTTCTGAACAAGTCTTTGTATAGTTTTTCAATTTTGCCCCAAGTATATTATCATCTATTTAATTTTAAAATAATAATATATATTATAATATATTTATATTTAGGGCAGTGGTGGTGGTAAGGTGCTGGCTTACTGATCCGAAGGTCAGGGGTTCAACCCCCACTGTCACTGTGTTGTCACTGCTGTCCCCCCAGTTCAGCAAATTGGGCTATAAAAGGCCAGCCATGTCTCTCGCTGCCTGTGCTGAGAGGCATGTAAAAGAAACCTTGCTCTCGTTCGTAAAAAGTAGGCCATTGGATTGGCGTCAGTGTGTTTCGGCCCTGCGATGGCCTGGCGAGCTATCCAGGGTGTACCCAGCCCTCGCTCAAAGTCGGCTGAGATGGGCGCCAGCCTCCCCTTGACCCTAATTACAATTGAGCGGCTTAGAAAATAAATGAATGATGAATATTTATATTTAAATATCATATAATTACCAAAATAGGATAATATCCCAACACAAAACACAAAACAGCGGCTTGTTTAAAAGAGAGTCACGACATGAGAGATCATGTGTTTGAGTGTAGCATTGTGTGTGTGTGTGTGTGTGTGTGTGTGTGTGTGTGTGTGTGTATGTGTGTGTCCAGTCCTGCTGAAAGGACGCAAGCCGTGCTGTTGTCCTGCTCTCTGATGGAGGCTTGCTCTCTTTAACTCTGTACGATTGCCCTGGGCTGATCTTACAGAGTTGCGCAGCATGACACACACACACACACACACACACACACCTACAGCTGTTCGGCTAACACACTGAGCACAAACACATAACACACAACAACCTACCAGATACTGGGATCAGCTCTGTTTTTACATTGATCACTGCTCATCAGCCCAGAGTGTGTTAATGAAGGAAGTTCGCTGTAATCCGGGACACAACACTCAATGGCATTTTAAAAGAGTTGCCAATTTCTTTGCAGATCAGTATGGCTGTATCTCAATCTCCCTAAACCCCACTTCCACTGACATTTTTTTTTTCTAATTTAAACGTGCTAGACTATTAACTCCCGTCATTGATGGTATCCTAAAAATCCCTCTGCGCCATGCAGACAAACGTGATAATTAGCTATGATTAGTTTAATCCATCCGGAAATGAGGTGATGGACTATGACTGGGAAAATACCGGTTGATATAATACAGTGGGTTAAAAAATGATTGGAGGCCATTTGAGGACATTAATGCTGGAAGAATTTGGATAAAACTCATTACGCATTGAATGATTAAGGCTTCGGAGATGGGTGGGGTTAGCATGCAGATTTGCTACGAATACAAATAGGTTTGAAATAATCAGGCAACATCAATAGTTTTTTGTGAATTAAAATGAATTCAATTGTATCACTGAGTAGTCTAGGGGTAGCATGCTGGAGTAGTGGGTAGCATGTCCTGGGTCCGAGTCCCTAGCTTGGGCGATTCTGTGTGGAGATGGCATGTTATCCCTATGATTGCATGGGTTTCCTCCCAGAATAGAAATGCGCATTAGGTTAAGGCAGGGCAAGAGTCAGAAAACTACTGTACAATTAGGATTAAAACCGTTCACACACTCATAGGCTAAATACCACCTCGGATAGTCCACAAGTGATGATGAGGTGTGAGCGCTGCACTTTCCGGCAGCCATGTTGGTGAGCTGTGGTGCATTCTGGGAAGCATAGTCCAGCACTGACCTGACAAACAGTCTAGTAACAAGAAATGTTTTTTTTGGAGATTTATATACATTGTTAATATAACAAAGTATGACCCACTGTATTTTGAGAACCTTTTTAAAGGTATCGTCAGCGATTTTTATCTAATACACGTTTGATTATATTGGGTAAATATCTCACAGTGTGCTTAGCTGTCAGTTACGTGCGAACACTAAAACAGTTTTGTGTTTGTATACGGCCCCGGCACTGAAGATGAGAAGCAAAGTGGCTTGGAAGCCACACAACACTATTCTAGCCAATCAGTAAAAAGGGTGGTTGTAGTCATGCACAGGACAAACACATGCTGGTTCTGACTGGCTGGATTGGAGATGGGGGTGTTGGGATAGTAGTTACCAGTCTGTGTTCATAAATTTGACGCCAGGGTTTCTGAAAGCGCCCACTTTATTTATAATTTAAATTTAAATATAATTAAAAACAGTTAATAGGAAACAAATTCCAGAATTTTGGGGATCTATTATTAGAAGTAGAAGTAATAGTAGTAGTAGTATTTGTTATCCGACAGTTTTAGATGAAGGAGTCTGAAATCTAACATTATTTTACTTTTGATTAAAATTATGATCCAATTTTTAAACCAATGTTAGTTTTTGTTTTATTGCCTTGACTGCAGCAGCGATTTGAGCATTTTGGCTGGAAATGGAGCGTGTTTGCTTTGCAGAACGTTTCATACAACATGGTCAGTGAACATGTTTTCACGCAGCATTTGTAATTTTTTTTTTAACTGTTTATCTTTACTATGCACACAGATTAGCTTAAGAAGCCCTTAGCAGAAAGGCTTCAAACTCCTTTTCCTGTCGAGCCGCAGGCTGAAAGCACTCGAGCGCTCTCCTCTAGAGAGAAACTCTCCAGACCTGCATGCAAGATTTGAATATTTGTTGTTAAATGAAAGACCCGCCGAGCACATTTATTCCAGAATTAATTAGTCCAGGATAGTATCTCATGCGGCTCAGCTGGGGCAGATGTTGATCTTCCTTCATGCGCGTAACAAGGCCTGGGGTCGTGATTAAGTTTACAGAGTGAGGAGATTTTTTTCTTCTTCTTCTCTCTCTCTCTCTCTCTCTCTCTCTCTCGATAATAAGCCTACGCACCAGGCTTAGACGCCCTGCTGCGGAGTTATTTGCTGGCGCATTAGAGGCGCGCATACACACGGTGATGGAGTGTCTCAGGAGGAGGCCTTCGCTGCTATGGGGATGATGGGATGGCTGGTAAACTGGAGCTCCAGGTCTGCTTTAGTGATATTGATTCAAGCTCTGCTGTCTGACCCTTTGGAAAGAGCTCAGCCGAGTCGGTTGCTGAGGTCATTTCTGAAATATACTGTAATGCACTAGAACCAGACGAGAATGAGAACACTACTGTAATCAGATAATAATGTCATACACTAATTATGTGGACATAATGCCGAGTACTTAAGATCAGTATTTGGCATCAGCTGTAGGCTCTATATTGCTATACACCTCATGTACCAGCTTAAAACTAAACTGTTTCTTTAAATCCCTCACTAACTTATGAAATGATCGCTCCTAGCTCATACCCACAACATCCCCCACAATAAATGCCAGTTAAGGTGCATACTGTGACTATACATCATGTATCGTATATATCATATTGATAATGTAATGCAGGGCTTCCCAACATTTTTTTAACCAAACTGATCATATATATTGATCAACTACATTATTTAATTCTACATTAAATACGACAGCACATGCGGACTAACCGCCAGGAAGCCAGGGGGCACACATGTGTCCCTGTGCGGTCGGTTCAGGCTCATCAGACACCTGGGGCTATTTTGTGTCATGGAACCACAGAGTTTGTTCTTCAACCTCCCGCTAGTGCCTTCGGTATGTAAGTATTGTAGTATTCATCCATCCATTTATTCATTTGCTAAACTGGGCAAAGATGGGGTCCTGAATAACTTGCCAATCCATTGCAGGGCAAACACACACACACACACACACACACACACAATCACACTCACAACCTGGGGCAATTTGGAACAGCCGATTAGCTGAATGTGCGTGACTTTGGATTGGGGGAGGAGACCAGGGTGCCCGGACGAAACCTACGCAAGCACAGCAAGAACATGCAAACTTCTCACAGTAATGTCAAAACCAGGACTAGTACCCAAGACCTTCTTAATGTGAGGCAGATATGCTAACCACTATGCTACCGTGCCACCTGGGGGTGAAAAAAATAAATAAATAAAAACAACGCCTTGCTAAATTCTGGAGAAACGTTGATATCTTTGCTTAATCATGATATGATATTCAGTTTCCTGGTGATACAAACAGGAATATCACAATACAATAATTTATCTATATATCGCCCAGCCCTAAGGGAGCAGTCTAAAAAAGTCACAGCTTTATTACACCATGAGATTATAACTTTATATACACAAATAGACTTTACATGCCACAGTGTCATGAGGATTTCATCATGGTGATGTACCTGGACATCATGATGCAAGTCTGGGGTGGGGCTTCAATCTCTCTTGGCACTGTTGAGCATGCTGGAGGAGACTGTGTCTGAATGTGTGCTTTTTTATAAACATTTTTGTTGCAAATAAATAAATAAAGGTTAAAGCTTCACCTTTTTTGACAATGTGCTGACACTGGAGACTCCTTCCATTAATGTTGAATAAAAATCTTATTACAGAAAATCTCTCCATCTCAATTTATTAAACCTATTATTTAAATGTGTATTTTTTTAACTCAAGAATTTCAGCAAAACTGATGTAATGTTCAGTGAGGTCACTTTTGGTGAAATAATTCTTCACTGAAGAGACAATAAATATTCTGTCTTGAGTTCCTAAACCTTTTATATACAACAGAGAGAGACAGAGACAGAGAGAGAGAGAGAGAGAGAGAGAGACAGAGAGACAGAGAGAGAGAGAGAGAGAGAGAGAGAGAGTATGTATATGGTTGTGTATGTAATTTTTTATTGTATTTTCTGAATTATTCTATTTGAATGTGTGTGTGTGTGTGTGTATACAAGTGTTTGAATGTTTATTCCCATATTTGTGTGCATACAGGATTAAATGACTGTGTGTGTGTGTGTGTGTGTGGGTGTGTGTGTGTGTGTGTGTGTGAGCATTTACTTGTTTACCTTGTTTTATTTATTATTTAGGCAGTGTGTGTATGTGGACATGTGTCCTTACCAGTGCTTATTTATGCAAATGTGTGTTTGTGTCTGTGTGTGTGTGTGTGTGCGTGTGTGTGTGTGTGTGTGTGTGTGTGTGTTTCTCGAACTCTTCTGTGAGCTTAAATGCGTCCCCTGCTCAAACACTCTTCAGAAGCATCAGGGAAAAAC
>JAOUQZ010000024.1:1979225-1994991 GCA_028564935.1 Neosilurus hyrtlii
AGGGAAATTTCTAATGTTTAGGGAAATTTCTCCAGGAAATTAATGCAAGTCTATGTATTGTCCCCACAAGTTATGGATATGAGACTGTGTGTGTGTGTGTGTGTGTGTGTGTGTGTGTGTGTGTGTGTGTGTGTGTGAGATGGCCCAATGTCGGCTAAGACCGCCCTAGTAGGATTCATCAAACGCGTGAGTGATTGTTATTAGCTTTCATGTGTAATTGTAAAGAGCTGTAAGGATACACACACCAAAAGTGAAGTGATCCGTCCTCTCTAACTCATCTACAACTTTTCTCGTTATTTCGCAAAAAAAACCCTCACTCAGCCAATTTATTTCCAACTTTGCAGCATGCAAGTTCCCTGCACCATGGAGATTCGCTGAAAAGCTTTTGGTGACATTCCTTAAATTTGTTTGGTCATAAAATGGAGAAAAAATTAATAAGACAGCAACAGCAACAACAGCAACAAAAAAAAATCACCATTATGATGATTCTGCAACAAGCGCTGCTCAGAATTTGTTCCAACCAATTTGTTTTATTCTTTGAGCAAATATACGTGCATGTGACGGGATATATGACGGGATGAGAACCATAGTGGTCTAACCAACAGAAAGCTGTTTTTGTGGAAAATTACATGAAACTTTTTGCAATGTAAAAAAAGAAAAAAGAATAAGGGATAATACTCACAAAATGTACTTTTATGGTTTGGATAAAAGCTAGTTTTTTTGTTTTAACAAGCACTCATTGGAAAATCCTGAACAAGCCACGCCTACAAAACTTCAAGTGACATGAGCGGCTTGCCACTTCTTAGTGACTGAAAATAGTTTCTAAACAGTCTAATGTAAAAATTAGGAACAATTTACTTTGACCTTTTAAATTGGCTGTAGTATTGAAACTTTGAGTCAAGTCGCTATATGGCATTGATCAGAAATTACCCATAGTGCTGTGTTTCTTTATATACCACTTGTTTTTGCTTGCTAGGCTGAGCACATATCTTTGAGTCACTAAAACACACGTTAACCCAGTCAGCATTATAAGTCCAGGTTTAATAAATAGAAAATAAATGGCAGCCCCATTATTATTACAATCTACAATTTGTCAAATTTATAAAAATAAATCAACACTTTCCAGTCGATGGGTTCATTGTTCTCTCCCTCGATGTCCTTCACAGTCAGGCAGCGTGCCATTAGTGTGTCGTTATTTGTAGATGTTAGTGAGTAAGCGAGGTGAAGGCTCTTTGATTTTACACCTCGATCGGTTCGTCACAGCGCTCGCCCGCCTTTCATGAGTCACGGAGAGGAAGTTTATTCCACTGAATGGGGTCTATAAAATATATTTACCACAAGTTTTCCAGTTAATTAATCAACTGATTGCAGCTTGATAGAGATGATTCAGGAGTGATATTAAAATGAATACCAAGTAGAACATGCTGAATAAAACATGACAAGGCAGACAGATAGACAGACAGATAGACAGATAGATAGATAATGAACTAACAAATGAAAAAACAAAAATACTTTGAGTGGATGGATGGATGTTTAAAATTGATACTTCAGTGAGTGGATGGATGGATGGATGAATGGATGGATGGATGGATGATTGAAATCTATAATCCAATAAGCTTATGGATGGATGGATGGATGGATAGATGGATGGATGGATGGATGGATGGCTGGATGATTGAAGTTTACAATCCAATGAGCTGATGGATAGAATGATGGATGGATGGATGGACGGATGGATGGATGGAAGTTTACAATCCAATGAGTGGATGAATGGATGGATGGATAGATGATTGAAGTTTACAATCCAATGAGTGAATGGATGGATGGATCGATAGATGGATGGATGATTGAAATTTATAATCCAATGAGTGGATAGATAGATTGATGGATGGATGGATGGATAGATGATTGAAGTTTACAATCCAATGAGTGGATGGATGGATGGATGGATGGTTGGATGGACAAATGGCTGATTAAAATTGACACTTCAGTGAGTGGATGGATGGATTAATGAATATAAAATGTATCCATTATATTGCATGGACTTAAACAAACGAGCATAAAAACTCCAAATTCTCAAAAAGGGTTTTATTCCACATAATGTTTGTCATTAAACATCACCAATCTTGTGGCGCGTCCACTGTGCAAGTAACCGTGAAAAAGTAATCGCCATAAAAACACTCATGTATTAATACAAGACTCATAAAACCTGTGATATCCTCCTGCGTTACTCTCAGCGAAGCTGTTTCACAAACCAGGATCTGTTACACAATCAGGATCCAGGATTCCACAGTTCTGTGGAGTAAACAGTAATAAAATGTAATTTTTAGACTGTATTAAGTGTGTGTTTGTTTGTATGACACAGTCCAGGCCCTCTGCTCCCTCTTGAACTAAGAGTATCATAACGAGCAAGAGTGAAAGAAAAGGGAAAAGAAAGAGACCCATTTCATCCATAGGAGCTGAACTCTGTAGTATCGCTTTCTTGCCCTCTTCCACCCGATCTGATGGCGTTATTAGCGGCCAGAACGCTGACGCAAGACCTTCTCAAACGTCCTTTGTACTCGCCGTCTCTATTAAAGCTCTGCTTCCTGCTCCTCTTCCATTGTGCGTCTGATTGATCCCGTCATGTCCTGCGCAGCCTCCTTTTGTCCTCATAATGTACAACTGACGCAGCCTTTTGTCGCTAGCGATTCAGCCGATTGCTGTTTGCTAATGTCGCTGCCTCTCAAAGGACCTGTCATGAGTGCCTCCTCAATGCTAATAGCTTTTTTTTTTGTTACCCCCGATGCTAACGTGAAAAGATCTTCAGTAGTGGGTTTAATGAAATTGTCAATGTGTTTTTTCCTTTTTTTGTTTCATCTGACAGCTCTCTTTTGTACCAAGTCAAGCAAGATAGGTTTTTGTGTGTCTGTGTCTGTGTGTGTGTGTGTGTGTGTGTGTGTGTGTGTGTGCGCGAGCTTTGTCTTTAACTGCTCTCTCAATGGATGTCCAAGGCATCGTATAGCAACATATATAGCTTTTAAAAATAGATTTTAAGGACAAAAAAATTAAAATAAAACAGAACTCAGGGCAAAAACAACCTTGTGAACAATTTCCATATTTCATTACAGGAGGGTTTAAGGAAAATTTTGTTTTTCTTCGTCCTACGTGACTTTTTTCAAAATAATTTCCACAAAGTGGCAAAACTTATTTAATTTTTGAATATTTAAAATATAATTTTTTTATAGTTTTTGAACAAATTTCGAATGTGTATTTTGTATGAATATATAGTTAATTTTAAGAATTTAATATCAAATTCATTCATTCATTTATTTTCTAAGCTGCTTAATCCTCATTAGGGTCACGGGGAGCCTGGCACCCATCTCAGACTCCTTCCAGGTGAGGGCAGGATACACTTGCCAGGCCATCTCAAGGCCAACACATACACAACCATTCACACTCACATCTAGGGGCAATTTGGAACAGCCAATTATCCTACTGTGCATGTTTTTGGACTGCGGGAGGAAACCGAATTACCTGGAGTAAACCCACGCAAGCACGGGGAGAACATGCAAACTCCACACAGAAACACCCAGGCCTGGGGATCAAACCCAGGACCCATGGAGCCACAGTGCCGCCTCATGACACAACTCTTTTAATAAATTATTTCCATTAAAAAAAAAAAAAAAACATTTCTCATGTCTTTGTACCAAACCAAAAAAAAGGTGATTGTTTTTCTACAAGCTCTGGCTGCTCCAGTCCTCACTGTCAAATGAAGGTGTTCAATCTGAGATAGTGTCCCAGACGAAGGCATCGTTCCCTGAAGGAAAGCTAATAGACTGTCAATAAAGAGTGTCGCATCAGAGATGACGTTTTATTGAATTTTTATTACGTGTGCGTTCTCATCTGTGAAACGCTCCTAAATGAAGGACAGAGACTCCGCATGTCAATCTTCATGTTCAGGGTAGAATGATTGAAGCCAGGACGTACAAAGAAAGCAAAAAAATACACACCCCACCCTCTCTCTCTCTCTCTCACACACACACACACACATTTCCTTTAAGCAGAATGTCTTTCACAAAAACATTCATTCACATGACACTGGAGCAAGCACGTGATTCACATGTATATCCCCTGTAATTAGAAAGCCGCAACACCATGGTGTTGAGTAAATTGACATTTTAATGAAATAAAGGAAGAGTCTGAACTGCGGCAGGAAATGCACAACCAAATTTTCACCAACTCACAGAGGAAACAATGACAGCAATCTTTGTGTGAAGCGTCTTATTAAATGTCAGCTTTGAAATTAAAACTTTTATAAAAGCCATTTTAACTAATTCAAAAGCTGGTGCAGTAATTTTGCCTCCCAAAACCCAGATAGAACATCTTGAACTGTTTTACCAAAACGTACAAGCATATAATTCTGCTAAAATAAAACAGAATTATAAAGAAGAAAATTATTTTAACACTGATAGGGTGAGGTTTCACTAAAAATCCGCAGAAATTAAAGGTTTTTTTCTTTTTTTCTTCTTTTTTTAATATATTTAGCACTACAGTGGCTTGTTACTGAGGCAGCACCTAGTAAAGTATTTATTTGTAATGGCACGGCAGCAGCGGGCTTCTCACTGGTCGTCACACATGTTGGCAGTGTGGCTGCACTCGGAGTCGCCATCAAAGCATACATTATCTCACGCTAACAGTTTGAGCTCAAAACCATGTCTGTGTGTTTAGCAAAAGTGGACGTGACTCATCCCAATTATTTACTCCTGAATTTTTCTCTACTGTAGTGGATTGTTTTATTTTTTCTGTACAAGCAGAGAAATAAGAGCTCAGCAAAATAACTGAAGGGGTGAACTGGTGGTAGGTTGTTGGATTACTGATCCCCACGTGTTTCTGCCCTGTGATGGCCATGAGAGCCACCAAGGTGTACTCCTCCCTCGCCCAGAGTCGGCTGAGATGGGCGCCAGCCTCCCTGCAACCCTAATTAGGATTAAGTGGTTCAGAGAATGAATGAATGAAAAAATGACTCACTCTTACTCATTTACCCGAACCGCTTAAGCCCAGTAGGGTCACATGGAGACTGGCCTATCTCAACTTACACTGGGAGAAGGCGGAGTACACCCTGAAGTGCCATTGCAGGTCCAACGCACACACACAAATATTTACACTCACGTCCACACCTGGGACAATTTCAAACAGCCAGTTAGCTTAATGTGCCTGTCTTAGGATTGTAGGAGGAATCCCAGAAAAAACCCGCGGTACCACAGGAAGAACATGCAAACTCCACACAGAAATGCCTGAACCCGGGATCCGAACCCAGGACCTTCTTGCTGTGAGGCGGACGTGATAACCTCTGTGCCCATCTCAGAGACTTACTATAGGAAAAATTTCAAAATGGCATTTTACGTTTCTCGTCTAAGCCTCAAGAAATAACACAGAAATATATGAGCTGTTAATTTATAGCAGCATATATTCCAGTTTGTGTTGCTTTGATGTATGAGCGCACTTCTGTGTAATTATGAGTCTGGCTTTTCTGAAGGGCGTTGTTCACCAAGATGAAGCGCACTCGGCTTTTTTTAAAGCTCGAGAAGGCCAGTGCCTTTCTAATGATGGATTAATGCGTCACTTTTCATTAGCATCTGTCTTTTTGAATGATGAAATAATCTTCCATGTATACGTGTGTGTGTGTGTGTGTGTGTGTACACATTTTTTTGAGTAGCAGTAAGTTACAAAATGAATCTCTTGCCATTATTGACAATAAACTGGACTGGGTTAAAAGCACTAGTGCATTCTACAAGAAGGGCCAGAGCCGTCTTTATTTTTTGAGGCAGCAAGGGTCATTCAACATTTGCCAGACAATCCTCAGGATATTTAACAAGTCTGTTGAGGCCAGTGCTATCCTCTATGCTGTTGCATGCTGGGGCAGCGGGCTGAGAGTTGCAGATGCCAATAGACTAAACAATCTGACCTGCAAGGCCAGTAACGTTGTGGGGATGGAGCTGGACCCTCTGATGGTGGTGACGGAGAGGCGAATGTTGTCCAAAATAAAGACAATACTGGACAATACCTCCCAACCACTTCACAACCTGCTGATCAGTTACAAGAGCACGTTCAGTGAGAGACTGATACCTCCTAAATGTACCACTGAACAACACAGGAAATCATTCCTACCTGTAGCAATTAAACTGTAAAACTCCTCCATATAGCAACACCATCCACTGTTATACACATGTATTTTGCACTACATTTACTTTCTACTGTTAATCATATTGAAGAGTAGGCTGCATTGCCGTCAGCGGGTTTCTGCCCTGCGATGGCCTGGTGAGCTGTCCAGGGTGTACTCTGCCCTCGCCCAGAGTCGGGTGAAATGGGCACCAGCCTCCCCACGACCCTAATTAGGATTAAGTGCTTCAGAAATGAATGGTGTGTAATTTCTTATCTTAGTATTATGAGTCTGATGTCCAACTCATATTGAATTCCGAACACCTCAGTATTGTTTAGGACACATATAAGTGACTTAAACACAGCTTTAATAAACTTCCACACTGTTTCAGGCATAAATCCATGTACTATTAGTGTAAACCAATGATCCAGAAACAAGAGCATAATTTAATTTAGGATTAGCAACTCAAATTTAAAAAGTCTCAAAAAAAATCAAACAAATAAATTATTAAAATAAATAAATAATTAATTTAAATCCATAAAAATAAATTAATCAATAAGTAAAAGCCCCAGAGAAGTACTTACTCTTGTCAGCTGAGATGGGTGCCAGCCTCCCCGCTACCCTAATAAGGATTAAGCACTTCAGAAAATGAATGAAGTACTTACTCTGAATGTACAGGTGAAACTCGAAATTGGAATATTGTGAAAAGTTCATTTATTTCAGTAATTTAACTTCAAAGGTGAAATTAATATATTATATAGACTTATTACATGTGTAAAGTGAATTATTTCAAGCCTTTATTTGCTATAATTTTGATGATTATGGCTTACAGCTTATGAATTCCCCAAATCCGAAATCTCGTAAAATTAAAATATTACATGAAATCAATAAAAAAAGGATTTTAAATACAGAAATGACAGCCCTTTGAAAAGTATAATCATGCATTTGTACTCAGTACTTGGTGTGGGCCCCTTTTGCATGAATTACTGCCTCAGTGCAACATGGCATCAGCCTGTGGCACTGCTGAGCTGTTATGGAAGTCCAGGATGCTTCAATAGCGGCCTTCAGCTCTTCTGCATTGTTCGGTCTCATGTCTCTCATCTTTCTCTTGGCAATGTCCCATGGATTCTCTATATTGTTCAGGTCAGGCGAGTTTGCTGGCCAGTCCAGCACAGTAATCCCACGGTCATTGAACCACGTTTTGGTACTTTTGGCAATGTGGGCAGGTGCTAGGTCCTGCTGGAAAGTAAAGTCAGTATCACCATAAAGCTTGTCTGCTGAAGGAAGCATGGATGGTTCTATAATGTCCTGGTAGAAGGCTGTGTTGAACATAATAAAGCACAGTGGACCAACACTAGCAAATGGCTCCCCAAATCAACACAGACTGTGGAAACTTCACTCTGGACCTCAAGCATCTTGGATCTATTCTTCCTCCAGACTCTGGGACCTTGGTTTCCAAATGAGATGCAAAATTTTCTCTCATCAGAAAAGAGGACTTTGGACCACTGAACAACAGTCCAGTTCTTTTTTTCTTTAGCCGAGGTAAGATGCTTTTGATGTTGTTTAATGTTCAGGAGCTGCTTGACAAGAGGAATATGACATTTGAAGCCCATGTCAGGATCCGTCTGTTTGTGGTGGCTCTTATTGCACCAACTCCAGCCTCAGTCCACTCCTTGTGAAGCTCCCTCACACTTTTGAATGGCCTTTTCCTGACAATCCTCTCCAGGCTGCGCTCATCCCTGCTGCTTGTGCACCTTTTACTTCCACACTTTTCCCTTCCACTAAACTTTCTACAGCACTTTGAGAACATCCAACTTCTTTTGCATTGCCTTTTGAGGCTTTCCCTCCTTGTGAATGGTGTCAATAATTGTTTTCTGCACAAATGTCTGGTCAGCAGTCTTCCCCATGATTGTGAATTCTACTGTACTAGACTGATAAACCATTTAAAGGCTCAGGAGCCCTTTGCAGGTGTTTTGGATTAATTAGCTGATTACATTGTGACACTTTTAGCCTACAATATTGGACCTTTTCACAATATTCTAATTTTCTAAGATTTTTGATTTGGGTTTTTCATAAGCTGTAAGCCATAATCATCAAAATATAACAAATAAAGGCTTGAAATATTTCACGTTGCATGTAACGAGTCTATACAATATATTAGTTTCACCATTTGGGTTAAATTACTGAAATAAATGAACTTTTGATGCCCAGTGCAGCTAACTGGGTTATTAAAGACCGGACATGTCTCTCACTGTCTGTCGTGAAAGGCATGTAAAATAACCATTGCTGTCATTTATAAAGAGTAATAGCCGTCAGCATGTCTCTGCCCTGCGATGGCCTGGCGAGCTATCCAGGGTGTTCTCTGCCCTCGCCGAGAGTCGGCTGAGATGGGCGCTAGCCTCTCCGTGACCCTAATTAGGATTAAGTGGTTCAGAAAATGAATGAATGAATGGTTCAAATCAATAAATGAATGAACTTTTGCACAATATTCAAATTTTTCAAGTTTCACCTTTAGGTGTGTTAGAATTGTTCAATGAGCAGTCATGTAAAGTTCTTTGCTATAGTTCTGACACCATTACTACCAACCTGAAGGTGACTAACTTTTGTTACATAACCTGTATGACGGGCAGCATGGTGGAGTAGTAGTTAGCACCTCCGCCTCACAGCAAAAAGTGTTCCAGGCTCAGGTGTTTCTGTGTGGAGTTTGCATGATCTCCTCGCGCTTGCATGGGTTTCCTTCGGGTACTTTGGTTTCTTCCCACAGTCCAAAGACATGTGCATTAGGCTAATTGGCTGCTCCAAATTGCCCCTAGGTGTGAGTGTGAGAGGTTGTGTGTGTGTTGCCCACCTTTGTCCAGAGTCCGCAGAGATAGGCTCCATCCTCCCTACAACCCTAGTAGGATTAAGTGGTTTGGCAAATGAGTGAGTGAGTGATTGAACCTATATGACTTTAAAATTGTACATTTTGTCCACATTTGTAGTTCTCTTTTGCAAGGTCACAGTGATATGCATGTAAACAAGTAACTCAATTAAGGGATTCATTCATTCATTCATTTATCATTATGCAGTCAAAAATTTATAAATTTATTCATATTTGTCCAAAATAATAGATCTTTGATAATAGAATGAAGGTCTTTCTAAAAAATGTCAAGAAAGGTTGTATAAAAATACCTGTACTGGCACCAGACACAACTCACCTACAGTGAGAAAGTGCAATAGCCCCCTGAATAGCTCCCCAGACCACTGCAGGGCAACACACACACACACACAACCATTCATACACACATCCACACCTAGGGGCAAGTTGGAACAGCCAGTTAGCCCAACATGCCTATCTTTGGACTGTGGAAGGAAACCCACTCCATATACACAACTCATGCAAACTCCACACAGAAACACCCGAGCCTGGGACTCGAACCTAGAACGTTCTTGCAGTTAAGCAGATGTGCTAACCACTATGCCACCATGCCACACCTTTTTAGAGAGCTGTGTAATGTTTAGTGATTCATGAAATAAGCCTTATTGAGACACTGCTTTCCCTTCCATCCTCCTCTCTTCTCTACTAATTGCACTCACCTGCTGCTCATTATCTCTTTAGTTTCCTGCAGAAAATGACCCTCTATTTGATATTCACATTGCTACACAAGATTGAATAATAATCTGCCATAATAGCCATAATCCACCATGATAATACACTGAAATGCACTTACCAAATTCCAGGTCCGGATTTATAGACATAGTAAAACATTTACAATGTTTAAAGTTCCACTTCCTAAGCGCACAACACTCTAGAACTCAAAAAGTTTAATATATCCAGTTTGACACAGTTCTAGACTTAAATAGAGTCACATTTCAGCCAGTACACTCCAGGCAATGAAGCAGCATGAGGTCGCAGGTGGAGCCTTTTACTAATTCATGCAGGTGAAGACTTGCTCAGTAGTCTGTGCCCTCTATTAGCTAAGCAAGCATGCACAGGTGGTGTTTGGGAGAGCATGTGTGGTGTATGGATGGTGCGTGTGGGTGTGCATGGTATGTGTGTGTGTGTGTTAAGAGTGTGCTTTGGCAAGCGTTTGCTAATTTGCTGTGTGGTAACAGCTCCGCTCTCCAAATGTCCCACAAGATTCGTGTGACACAGCAGTGAGAACGGAGGAATGTGCATAATTGTTTATGAATATGTATGATTGGTGGGATAAGACTATGTGATCAGACTGTAGAGTGTGAGTTTGGCTTGTCTTCTTAAGAATTGGCCACACTCTATATCAAAATATGATCTAAGGGATGGGTATATGTACTATGTCCTGATTTTTGCTATATATATTTTTTTTTAATTCATTCATTCATTCATTTTCTAAGCCGGTTAATCCTAATTAAGGTTGGGGGGAGGCTTTTGCCTATCTCAGCCGATTCTGGGAGAAGGACGGGCAGAACCTGAGCAGCTCTCCAGTCCATTGCTGGGCCAACCCACATACAACCATTCAGACCTAGAGGTGATTTGGAACAGCCAGTCTACTTTGCATGTTTTTGAACTGTGGGAGGAAACCAGAGTACCTGGAGAAAACCCATGCATGCATGGGGAGCTCCCAAGCCCAGGAATTAAGCCCAGGCCATCTTGCTGTACCACGTTTCCATCAGGAATACAGAGAACGATCAAGCCAATCCCAGCTGACTCTGGGTAAAAGGTGTGGTATAGCCTGAACAACTCTGTATTCTTTTGCAGGGCCTCAGTTCATTCATCATCTGTATGACTTATCTATACGAGTCACAGGGAAAGCTGGAACCAATCCTAACTGACCCCAGGTGGTTAGGTGTGGCGGGGTACACCTTGAACAGCCTATTGCAGGAATACCACAGACATAAATGACCATTCACACTCAGATTCACACCTATTCACACAATTGACCAAATATGCATGTCTTTGGACTGTTGGAGGAAACTGAAGCATCTGGAGAAAACCCATACAAGCCCTGGGAGAACATGCAGACTCCACACTGGCATATGAATGGCATGGTGGTGGAGTGGTTAGCACTGGGTCCACACAAGGGTTCTGGGTTGAAACTGGGACCTTTCTGTATGACGTTTGCATGTTCTTTAAGTTCTTGTGTGGGTTTCCTCAGGATGGTCTGGTTTCCTCCCACAGTCTACATCCAAAGCCATGTGGATTACGTTCACTAATTTAAATTGCTGATAGGACTAAATGTTAGTGTGAATGGCTGTTCATCTCCATAGCCCTGCAATGGTTTAGTGACCTACCCATGGTATACCCCACCTCTAGCCTGAGGTCTGCCGAGATTGGCAGTAGCCCCTTTACCACCCTGGTGAAAAAGCAGTATAAGGAAAGGATGGGTAGAATAATGAACATATAAATCGGCAAAAAGGTAGTGTTGAGGCCTCACAAATCCAGGGCCTTGGGATATACCCTGACCGTGGCTTCCTTGACTTAACCATGTTGTCTTCTTGTTTGCATGGGTTTCGTCCAGCTTTCCAAGTGTCCTTCAAATTCCCAAAAAAATAAATAGGCTATGGAATGATTCTGTCTGTAGTGTTGCTGCATCTTGAGTACCAAGTCTGAACTTGGATTACCGAGCTGATGAGTTTCCTCCTACCTTTCAAAGATGGTCCAGTGGATTTGCTATGATTGATTGTCCACAGCGGTGAATCTCTGAGTGCCTTGCAATGTATTCTCGTCCTAGAGTCCTACAGACTCCGTATCCACCACAACCTTACTGATATTTAACTAATAGCCCAGTTCACTAAAATACCCAACATCTGGTCATGAGGAATGTCCAGTCTCGATGTATTCTGGTACTTCAGAATTGTTGTCAGATGGGTAGTGTTTATTGCCAGGCGCATTGAGTTATTGAATTCCAAATGGCCATTTGGTGCAACATACCGTAGATGTTGATTTTTGATTGCCATGGCAGGACATTTGCTTGAGCATTCTGCTTCTGTACTATTCAGTGCTTTCTTTCTCTTAGCAATGGCTCTAGGTTTTGCAAAAATTTTGATGTCCTTGGCTATTATTTTCACTAATTGCTTTGCCATTTGGTAGCTGTTTTAATTGCCAAAATCTTTCATATAACTCAACAGGAGCAATCAAAAATGCTACCTCATTAATGAGGCTACGCAGTTAATGTGTAGGTTTTATCCAGAAACACCATCCTGGTATCCCACAATCCAGTACAGTGTTCACATCATTAGTTATTATTATGTGAAACACATTCGTGGATGATGGGAGCCATTGCTCTTTGTGTATAGTGTCCTATCCTCAGGCTTAGAGCTAGAGGACTGGAATAAATGCACAGGTGTCATTGAGACGGATCAGATGATTTGACAAATGGCTTTGGCTTCTCTAACGAAAGTGAGACATACTTATTATACACATAATTTACTACCAAGATTGGTGCTTCTTTTCCTTTTTCCATTCATTTTAAACGCATTTTTTAAATTTAGCCTTTATTTTTATTATACTGAGCACAGTGTAATAGCAAATATAATATTTCATGACCTGTTTTAACTGTTTTTGTTGTTGCTTTTCAAATAATGTATGAAAAAATTTTTTTTTTTTTTAAATTAGAACACAAATAAAATAATTTTTTTTAATTACAACAGAAGCTTATTTTCATCTGTTCTCTATTCCGTTCATCTATTTGTCAGAATTGAGCGACAGGGTACACCCTGAACAGGTCACCAGTCTTTTACAGGACTAAAACAGGCCTAAACAAGAGCACTCAGAGAGTGCAAACCTTTACCAAGATAGAAATCCTCAACATCCGCCAAAATCTAAAAAAAATGTCTTCTCAAACAATGTTAAAGAATCCTTTAAAAAAATTACAGCAACCAGAATTTGATCGCGAGCATGTCCGCCTCACAGCAAGAAGGTCCTGGGTTGGATTCCCGGGCTCTGGCATTTCTGTGTGGAGCCTGCATGTCCTCCCCATGATTGCATGGGTTTCCTCCGGGTACATCGGTTCCCTCCCATAGTCCAAACATGCGCAGTAGCTGTTCCAAGTTACCACTAGGTGTGAGGGTGTGAATGCTTTTGTGTGTCCCGCCCCCGCCCAGAGTCGGCTGAGATGGGTGCCGGCCTCCCTGTGACCCTAATTAGGATTAAGCGACTTCAAAAAGAAATGAATGAATGACAAATTCTGTATGCAGAGCAAAGTTCTGGTAGAACGTTCATGAAACTCCACACAAACAGGCAAGCAAAGCAAGAGTAAAAAAAAATATATTAATAACCTCCTTGCCATAGACAACAACCGTACATACTCACATGTACATGATGGCAAATAGACAGTAGCCATTTGACTTAATGTGCTTGTCTTACGACTGTAGGGAAAAAACAGTGTATCCAGAGTAAAACCCCTTGCATTCACAGCATGAACATGTAAAACTCCAGCCAGGAAGTCCCTCGGTAGAGACCTGAACCCTGAACAATCTTGCGTGTGAGGTGACAGCGCTAAACACTGAGCCGCTGTGCTATCCCACTTTAGCTTCAGAAATATAATTTAAGTATTCAAGTTTATCCACAGGGGCTGCATGGTGGAGTAGGTTTTAGCCCATGCGATTTACAGCAAGAAGGTCCCGGGTTCGAATCCATTTCTATGTGGAGTTTCCATGTGCTTGTGCGGGTTTCCTCCACTCACTCCGGCTTCTTCCCACAAATACATTAAGCTAACCAGCGGTTCCAAATTGCCCCTAGATGTGAGTGTGTGTAAATGTTTGTATGTGTGTTGCCATGCAATGGTCTGTTGAGCTGTTCAGGGTGTACCCCACCTTTGCCCGGTGTCGGCTGACATGGGCTCAGCCTCTCCGTAACCAAATAAGAATAAGGCAGTTCGGCAAATGAGTGCGAGCGAGAATGAAGTTTATTTACATCCTGCAACTTAAAAACAAATTAACATCAGACTTTACAAGGCGGCACGGTGGTGTCGTGGTTAGCACATCCTCCTTACAGGAGGAGGGTTGTAGGTTTGGGTGTCTCTGTGCGGAGTTTGCATGTTCTCCTAATGCTTGCGTGGGTTTCCTCCGGGTACTCCAGTTTCCTCCGACAGTCCACAGACATGAACATTAGGCTAACTGGCTGCTCCAAATTGCCAGTAGTTGTGGATGTGAGTGTAAATGGTTGTGTGTGTGTTGCCCTGCAATGGTCTGGCGAGCTGTTCAGGGTGTACGCTGTTTTCACCCGGCGTCCCTAGTGGTAGGATTAAATGGTTCAGCAAATGAGTAAGCAAACCAGTGACTAATAGGCAGTGAAGAGAATAATAGCTACGATTTTAATAAAATATAAGGTATAAAAAAAAAGAATTTTAGCAAGAAACTCTTTAAAAATTAAATAATTTAAGTGCAAATCATTAAAGCCACTTTTAGGAACACTGATGAAGATGATTAGTTTCTAAATGGATCGGTTCTACTAGACGAGCGTACATTTATTCTGTTTTTATTACCGATAGAAACTCCAAACTTTTTTGATCCTATTATATTTGTGCCCGTCTCAGCTGCGGAGAGCAATATCACAGTTGAGTCCTAAATCACGTCAGCCGAGTGAAATGTAATTTACTGTCAATAAGCTGTGACTGGAAAGAATTTTTTTTTCTTTTTTTTTTTTTTCCTTTAATTCCATCCACATCTGTTTTGCTCACGGTTTGTTTACCTGGTTTCTCCTCTTACCCTCCTAAAGCAGCCAGCATCATTCTAAGGTTCTGCGCTGTGGGTTTTTTTTCTCCCCTCCCTCAAATTATTTATTTATTTGTTTAGAATAAATTGGCTTAATTTCAATTTTGCTACAGTGGAGCGTGAAGCATTCACATTAGCGGCATGATTACAATGTAGAGGGTGTGTGTGTTTGCGTGCATGTTTTTGAAGGTCTTTTCTAGGCTCTTGGGACACACACACACACACACACACACACACACACACACACACACACACACACACACACACACACACACACACACACATGAAGATAAAGACCATGACAAACACAAAAGACACTAGACTTCAGTGTGTCTGCCACTTGAGATAGTGTTTAGTATGTAAATCGTTATTGTTGCTCATACACTGGTAATTAGCGAGGGCAGAGAGTGTGAAATAAGAGCCTAGACCCTCACACAGGGGAGGAGAATGTACACACACACACACACACACACACACACACACACACACACACACAGGATGAGTACCCTCTCTACTGCCGTGTGTAATCTGTCACTAGTGACTCCTCCACAATCATATTAACACACAAGCTGCACTTCTGCTTTTCCACATGAATCCCTTTCTTCATTCCATCCCATCCCTACACCTCCCCCCCATCATCTCATCTCCATCCCTCCCCTCACCTTCCCTCCATCATCTCACCTCCATCCCTCCCTTCACCTTCCCTCCATCATCTCATCTCCATCCCTCCCTACACCTTCCCTCCATCATCTCACCTCCATCCCTCCCTATACCTTCCCTCCATCATCTCACCTCCATCCCTCCCTACACCTTCCCTCCATCATCTCATCTCCATCCCTCCCTACACCTTCCCTCCATCATCTCACCTCCATCCCTCCCTACACCTTCCCTCCATCATCTCAACTCCATCCCTCTCTACACCTTCCCTCCAACATCTCACCTCCATCCATT
>JAOUQZ010000024.1:2096543-2112516 GCA_028564935.1 Neosilurus hyrtlii
AGCAGCACAGTGGAGTAATGGTTAGCACGTCCACCTCACGGCGAGGTCCTGGGTTCAAGTTGCGGCCTTGGTGAGGATGTTTCTGTGTGGACTTTGCATGGTTCTTCTCGTGCTTGCGTGGGTTTCCTCCCACAATCAAAAGACATGCATGTTAGGATAACTGACTGATCCAGATTGCCCTTAGATGTGAATGGTTGTGTGTATGTTGGTAATATGTATATCTATATGCAATAGGCTGCTAAGCTCTTTAGGGTGTACGCCAGCTTCGGCAGAGTCGGCTAAGATGGGATCCAACCTCCCCACCACCCTCGTAAAATGAAGCGGTTCCACAAATAAAAATAATAATAAAAATATATAATATATAGTAACAACATTTACACGTCTAAATCGAAACATGAAAAAGCTCGGTGTTTTATGGAAACATCTCTTCAGAGCAAATCTGCTGCTTTTCATGACAAGCAACCCTTATTAAAAAAAAAACAGCCATACTATGTTTTCTTTTTGTAGCCTTTTTTTTTTGTTTGTTTTTTGTTTGTTTTTGTGCACACAGCAGTGCCACACATTTCGGCACCCGGAGAGCAGTTGAGGGTTCGGTGCCTTGCTCAAGGGCGCTTTAGCCATTAAGGTGGAGGAAGGGAAGGTGCAGCTCACTTCCCCACCGCCACACATTTTTCCTGTTGGTTCTCCAATCGAACCAGTGACCTTTCGATTCCGAAGCCGCTTCTCTAACTTCTGTCTCCCCTTTTATTTTATTAGCCTCCGAAAAAGGACTACATCAACTATAAAATGTACCAGCAGCTGATAAAGGAGAAAAGGTCAAAAGAAAAGGAAGAGGAAGCCAAATCGGTAAGTCGAAGAGTCTTTGAATAAGAATTTATTCTGCGATTTTTGTGTGTGAGTGATTTCAATCAAAGACTTCACCAATTTGTTTGACACATGTACATGAGATCTGACTAATATCTGTCTTCTTTGACCCCGCAGGACGTTCAAAAGAAGAAAAAGAAATCGTCTGGAAAGCAAAAGTACGATAAGGACCAAACATTCTTGAATTCTCATAATCACGATGGAAAATGCGGGGTTGGGTGAGCGACTGACTCAGGAGCAGGGGTTGAGGGAGCTCAGCGAGGGCCACCCATGTTTGATTAGAGGGTGATGACATTCTGTTTAAACCCCCACGGTCTTAACCACAAGTGTGGCTCTGTCCACCCAGCAGTATAAATGGGTACCAGTAAAAATACTGGGAAGGTAACTTGCGATGGACTAGTGTCCCTTCCAGGAGTTGAACTCCCAGCCGCTTCATGTTACGGAAACCAAGATAAGATCCGGCCTGATGCTCGGGTGTTAAAAAGCCCAACAGACTGACCTTATCTTCAACGTTCATGGGGGAGGGAGTTGGGCCCGAATCAAATCTATTAAAACACTGATTAAGTTAATTTGCCCAGTCCTGGTCTGCATGGTTTCGACGCCCCACACACCATTTCTGTGACCAGAGATTTTGTCCAGTCCAGTCAAGTGCAGTTCCCAGAGTCTGGGGATCATTCAGCCACATTTCTGTGAAGCACATACGCCTCCTTCCGCAGCTGCGTTAGCGCTGTTAGCTCATTGATCTTTTCAGAGAGAGATCTAACATTTCCCATAGTGACAGACAGTATACATGGTTTGTACCATCTTTTCCTCTCCTGATGCTTCACTCCAGCTCTGCAGCCTCTCTTTCTCCTCTGTATCTCTGCTGGATAAGAGTTGCATGTTGCATAGAGCTAACAGTTGATCTCACATGTTAACCAATGAGACGTGGCTGAATGGCTCTGCTATGATGGTCCTAAAAAGCCAAAATAAGAGGAAGATGCAGTCTTCTCATCCATCCGTTGCTGCATACCTGAAAATGTGGTCGGTGCAAAAAAAAAAAAAAGAAAGAAAACAATAGAAGGATAGAAAAGAGGGCGGAGTTGCTGTAACAAGCTGCCAGTCTCACGGCGCCATCTTGGAATCGGAATTTGCAATTGGAAAATTTCATTTCATGATGGAGAGAAGTACGCAAACGGTCGACTTGAGATCAGAATCTGTATTACAAGGCCTACAGTGATTTTAACCACCAGATGGCATCCTGGGGGCATTTTTAACCCATCAAATGCTGAATTATTATTATTTTTTTTGCAATGAAAAACATTGATGTCTTTTATTATAGTACTGTTATATCATTCAGTTTGCATCTCAAAAGCACTTGTAAGTACCGAGATCCTGCCTTTTTAACCCATTAAGCAGTTTTGTTAGTTTTTTGGGGTTTTTTTGTTTGGGGGTTTTTTTGGCTGGAAAAAAAAGACTGGGCTTTTCTAGTAGGTGCTAGTCTTTGGGGTGTCTTTTAATTTTTATTTATTTGTTTGTTTGATTGTTTGGTTTTAGGAATGTGAAACGCAAATCCGGTTTCTCTGGCGCAGAACCGACGGGACATGTGGGTCGCTTCAAGAACGGCATGCTGGTACTGAGCTCGAAGGACATTCAGAAGTTAAACAGCAAAGTGAGGAAGTGAGCGAGCGAGAGAGAGAGACACACACGTTTGCTGCTGAAACAGGACGGAGAACAAATCTCACTTTTTACTTCGCCTGTAATTGATTTGTCGTGCATTATGGGTAGAGGTGAAGGAGTAGATATGGCAAGAAATATCACAATGCTTGATATAAATGCACTAATGTTGTCATAACACGATATCGATACATGATCATGGGTGTGTGTGGGCGTGAGAGAGAGAGTTTTCAAATATGACGAAAAATGAATCCCAGAGACATGCTTGTACTGTCACAGTTTTATTAATTTATGAAAAATCGAGGGGGAAAAAAAAAAAACACTTTTGTATTACACATTATAATAACAATGCAGTTGTAATGCATTACGATGTACAAACCACACAGAGGTACAAAAATGTTCACACTGGCAGGAGGAAGGGTGAAAAATAAAGAAAATTAAAGAAGCACAGCGTTTAAAAACACAGCTCTTTATTTCACTCGAAGGGTCAGCGCTTGGTTGGTGGTGTGTGTAAATTTAAACTTTTTTTTTTTTTCACAGAAATCAAGCCATTAGATTAGTATTAACAGAAAACAGAACACTTGAATTCACATCGCTTAATTATACAGCAGCGGCCTGATGACAGATGTTATCATAGTCTGTCATCCATCATACACTCACCATGTCTGTACTTAGACTTTGCCATTGTCAAGATCTACTGTAGTTTTAATTTTATTACAGGTATTTGCTCTGAAACAAGATCTTTTGTAGCTGCCATGTTTTTTGTTTTGTTTTGTTTTTTTTTGTTGTTTTTTTACAATACCTTTGTAAAAAAAATTTTTTTACGGCATTACTATTAGCTGTCCTGTCCATTGCTTCTTCCCCAAGTATCGGGCAGCCACTAATCTTATTATTATTTTTAATTGGATTCCGCATCATTGTTTACATTTTTTAAGCCAGGTGTTGGCCAGCTTGGTAATAACACCTTGCTGTATGGCCGCAGTTTGTTTGAAAGCCAACACATTTTGCAAAGCAGGAAGGTTACAATGTCTTCAATTCATATATCTTCACCCTGAATTTCTTTAAAATCATGAGTGTTTTTTTTTTGTCTCTAGACAGCTAAAATCTGGCAAAAAAAGGTTTTCTAGCAAATTGTACATTTCAGATGTAATTATTTCCTTTTCCCCCATCTTTTCATGCCATTCAAAGCTTTTCAACTGTAAAGTGGTCTCACCAAGATGGCGCCTACTCAAATTTAAATTTTGCTTCGTGCAAACTATTTATTTATCTGTTTATTTAAGGTCAGTGGTGGCAGCATGATTCCTACCCCACCGGGCTTCTCTTAACGCTGCGATTCTCACTTTTAAACACTAGGGATGCTTCTCAAAAGCCTTAAACTGCATCCTCATTCGTCTCATTCATCTTTTTCTCCTCACACCAATGAAACATGGAGGGACATAAGGAAATAATGTGAAGGCCCTGGAATGGAGGAAATGTGTTTTTATATATATATATATATATATAAAATGTATGTGAGCTGACCTGTTGCGTAAAAGTCAGAAAAGAGGCAGATTATTTATATGCTGGCATGCAGCTCTTCCAGGAAGGCTGCTCTCATGTATACTTGCTCCTCTCCTCAATGCACAAATTTGAGAACTGGGACAGCCGGCAAAGATGATAGACCAGAAGCACTTCCAGTTCATGCGAGGTTCAAGGAGCGAGGAAATGACAAGGGTTTTGAGAAGCACCCTTGGAGAGTAATACGATTTTTTTTATTTCAAGGAAAGTGGCAAACAGGTAAGTAGCATTTCAAGTTTACATGGTTGCACAGAAAAAGTTGTTAAACAGTGCCATTTTTGATATACATTCCATCCAAAAATCCTACTTTATATTTGTGTTTATTGTAAATAAATGACTTCATCCTCATTCACTTTGTAGGATGTAACCATGTCATTAAAGTAAAGGAAGCTGTTTAGCTGTAAATTTGATTGAACTGATTGAATGCGGTATAAAAAGTGTCTGTAAACAGATTTTAAACACAAAGTTTGTAATTAAAGCGCAGATACGTATGATAAACACATTATAAAGTCGATTTGCATTTCTGTAACACTTTTTTTTACACTGACTGCTGATGCCATGAGGACTTTGAGAACATTGGCACTGACTTTTTGATCCACAGTGTCGGGAACTCTCTGTGAGTTAAACACAATCTGTTTACATCACACATTGTTTAGTTATATTGTATAAGTTATGTACTTTTTTCCTACCTACCTTCTGACTAATTACAAAACAAATGTGTTTAAAAAGTCACATTTTTTTCAATAACAATTTATAAACATGAATAGATCTTATTAATTGCACATTCAGATTTTATTTCAAATTGAATTGCAAAAAGTTTGGTATAATCCTGGCTATGATATTTCTGTGCTTTTTAATTAATTTATTTTTTGCGCAAGACTTAAGCAGTTGGTCTGGGGAAAAAAATTTCACAGCACACCTTGTAGCTTTCATACCACACTCAAGTGCAACACTTCCACTTTGCATTTCATTACACTATTTACAACACAAGTATAATAATAATAATAATATAAGATCATAAACCTCATGCTCAAGCCATATTGGCTCCATTGGTGTACCATGCAAAATAAAAACAGCAAACTTCCCCACAATACTGTTATACTATACAGCTTAAAAATTACTACTTGAAGTTAAAAAAAAAGACAAAAAAAAGGAAGGGTGTTCAATTGAAATGGAGGGGAGAAATGATATTGGAGAAATTACTCTGGAATGTTCTTTATATTTTCAATATGTGTCACAGTGTGAAAGGCTTCATTCAGTCTCGGATCCTGAAGGAATAAATACGGTGTCTAATCACAAGCAGCAAATGATTTTCTTACATATATTCCCTATAACACAGGTTTTACACCTTTCCAAGTCATTCCGCTTCCTCTGGTAGTTTCTTCCTTTTTGGCACGTGTAAAAGTACCACGTGATCACGTGTGAACTTCTTAAAGAGTTTTGAACAAACCATACCGAAGATGGTCCTGACAGAAGTTCCTGCTATTCAATCAGAGATTCAGTCCTAATACAGAACTAAAAGTTTTGCTAACTATGGCAGTGTAAAAGTCTAATCTGTGTCTGGAGCACCATTATGCTAAGTATTTAAACCTGAGATTTATGTAGTGTAAGGTGTCTTAACTTTATAGTAATCTAAGGGTACTGTTGAAGGGCAGTTCCACTACTTTGTCCAAAATTTACCACCAAATTTGGACCTTCTAAAAAGCCTATGAAGGAGAAATGGGTCATGTGTCAACTATGTTTACTGTACACTAAAAACTGGCAATCGTATCATTGTTGTCTGTGGATTTTTTGTTTATTTATTTATTTATTGTGAAGGAGAATTGGTAAGGCATTTTAGAGTCAATAGACATGCAAGAGAAGCATATTATACACTGTATGGACAAAAGTTACGGACACTTGACCATAACACTCGTGTGTTTCTTGATAGCTGAACTCTAGGTTCTCGGTGTTACATTAAATTTCTGTCTTCTGGGAAGGCTGCCGCTAGGTTTTGGAGTATGGCTGTGTGGATTTGTGATCATTTCCCTCAAGCTCATTATTAAGGTCAGGCACTGATGTCAGGTGGGGAAACACCTGACATTTCAGTTTATCCCAATGATTAGTGGGGTTGAGGTCAGTGCTATATGCAAGCGCCTTACATTCTCCCACACCAACCTTGACAAGGCATGTCTTCATGGAGCTCACTGGGTGTGCCGTGCCAAGGTCATGCTAGGAAAGGTTTGAGCCTCTTAGTTCTAGTGAAGGGAAATTGTAGTCCAACAGCAGAGGATGTTATTCTGCCCATTATTGTGCTAGTTCTTTTGATGCTGATGGGTTGTAGCTTGCTTAAACAGAATCCCTTGAAGAAAGCTTGGTCAGGAGTTTAAGAGTCAACCTGACGGGAGAGATATTTATTAACAACATTAAGTCTTTTTCAAGACTTCAAACCCCGAATGTTTAATAGATATTATAGAATAAAGAGTAAAACAGTTTAGTCCTTATCTGAGATGGGTTACCAATATGTCCTTGGAAGGTTTTGGCTTGTAGCATTTAAAATCCCTCTGTTTTGAAGTTCAATGTAGAATCTTTAAGGGTCTCCCTCATGGCACAAACCAAATAATGCTTTGGGTTACTACCCGTTACCTCTTATGGGGGGCATGGTAGCTCACTGGTTAGCACGTTCTCCTCGCACCATGATGGTTTAGGGTTTGAATCTCGACCAAGGGTCTTTCCGTGAGGAGTTTGCATGTTCACTCTAAATTGCCAAATTGTGTAAATGTGAATGTGAATGGTTGCTCGTGTCAGTGGTAGCCCTACAGTAGAAGAGCATCCTGTTCAGGGTGCACCCACTGGCCCCAGCATTCCCTGTGACCCTGAAGGATAAGTGGTACAGATAATGGATAGGTGTTTTACCAAAACACTGAATAATCAGTTTCAAGGCTCCACAAAGACAAACAATCAAGTATTGTTGATCCAGTATACCAATCCAGTAAACCCATAAAGACTATGCAGTTAAGTTTGAACTGGAGTTTGGTTAAGTAAAACATGAAAACTAATTTCACAATTGTATATCACAGTTGCCACTTTGCAAAAATATTGGCTGTTCTGAGTTGATACATCACACTGTATATACTGTAGCAAGCACAGGTAGGTCATATTGCTGGTTAGTCGTTCTGACCCCAGTGAATGCCTACCAAGCGAAATTTCACCATTTAATACTTCAGCGTGTACATTAGCTAAACATTTATAATCAGGTTAAGCTTACATTTTGAAGAACACCATGGATGAAGTTTGGAGAAACAAACATCCTTCAAAGTTTACTGCTCCTGTAGGGAATGCCGTCAGGGATGAGTTTACTGTAAACACACACTGAGAGTCCTTGGAGAATACGGGAAAAAAAGCAAATATATTTAGGATGTAGTTTTTAAAAAGTCCTTTTTGATTTCCCACCAAAGGGTGTCGAGCAGTGGCTTTGCCTTGCGATGAAAAAGACCCCAGAGATACAACCCAGATGTACCTCATTCTAACAGGTCAGAGGTCATCATTTGATGTTCTTTGGTACTTCTAAGCCTGTGAGTAGGGTCACCTGAAAACAGAATAGAGCATACTTATGAAACAGACTCAATTACTGGCTTTACAGACAGCTGCCTAAGAGTGTTTTACTTCTTTGAGGATTGGGTATATCGTGCACATCATCTTTTTGTTGTTGTTGTTGTTGTTAAAAGTCAATTTATAGTTATATTTATGGGTGGCACACAGGTGTAGTGCTTAGCAACAAGGTCCAGGGTTTGAGTCCTGGGCTCGGCAAGGGCGTTTCTGTGTGGAGTTTGCATGCTCTCCTCGTGGTTGCTTGGGTGCTCCAGTTTCCTCCCACAGTTCAAAGACATACAGATTAGGCTAATTGGTTGTTCCCAACTGCCCTTAGATGTGAGTGTGAATGGTCGATGGTTTGACCATTGGCTGAGATAGGCTCCAGCCCAAGACCTAAGTGGGACTAAGCGGTTCGGCAAACGAGTGAGTGAGTTATATTTAATGTTTTAAAAGTCTATTCAAAGGGTCCCATTTACTCCCCAGGTGTAGCCTCTTGAGACCCCAGTGTCCTCATAGGAATAATTTTTCCCAACAATATTGTATGTATGTCCTTGTAAAATCATCATGTGAGAACCATTGGGTATTACTCTTTTCCCAAACTTCTTGTTTGAAGACATTGATCAAGTTCAATAGTTATTGAGCGGTAAGGGACAGGAGCAGTGTGAAGAAATGAGAAGACACACAACATTAATATTTGGGTCTCAGGAGGACATGAAATACAGTGTTATCTCTTGGGAATAAAATGGAATCGACCACAGTGTCCTGCTGAAACCATTTGGTTACTCCTGTACGTGATTGCAAATTACCCTTGCGTTGTGTGCAATGATACTAATAAACATCGCCACTTAAGGTGAACAAGAGTACAGAACACTTGATCTTAGACTTTTACACTTTCTAAGAAGGAGTATTGCACTGTCAACTCATCACATATGAGCAAAATTGTTTCTTCGATCACACGGTCTTTACTGTTATTGTTCTTGTAAACAAACACAAAACCGAAACAAGATATATAATATAAAATATACTACGCCTGTGGTGCTGGGGGTGCTTTTGACAGGAAACCTTTATTTTTAACCAAAGCTTCCTTATAATGGAATATAAATCACACCAGATATTTATTAGTGAATGTGCAACTTGAGATTATGAGCAAGGTACTGCACCTGTACATTTCGGTTGAGGCTAACCGCAGGCATGAACACACCCTCCATGTTCTTGAAGGCTATGGGGCCATGCTGTTGTTGGTTGATGAAAAATGTGAGCGTGTGTTTCATCAGGTCCAGCAGAACACCAACAGTTGACCCCTTGGTTATCCCCCCCTCAGCCCTGGAAAGAAGGAGAAAGAAGTATTAGCAAAGGATGAGGTCATGTTGCCCAGTCTTTCCCTCGGGCTCTTTGGCTAGTTCTTTATCTGACCCTGGGGTTGTTAGCTTTCAAAAGCAGTGCTCGCTCGTAGGAAACACCTGAGAGTGGTTTATTCCCAAACCTTCGGAAAGGTATCTGCAGACTAATTTCCGGTGTAGAAAGCACATTAGATCATTTCTGTGTCAATGATTGACCTCTAATTCACCTACCTGTTGGTGTGCAAGTTGTTATGCATGAACCATGAACGATTGTTGTCCACATACATGGCCCAGGCTTTGTCATCTTTCCCAAGCATAGCATCCCTAGCTGTGTTAATGCGTGCCACACCAAAAGCGGGGTCCGGGTGGTTATCGTAGCGATCGATGTTGAGCTCCCAGTAATGAACGCCTTTGGAGAAAGCAGCCGTTCCGAGCACCACACGGTCGTCGTAGCTGTTACAGCTCACTGTCTGGTTCTCGTTGGAGAGAACAATGTCTCTGTGCGCTGAGGTAGGGTCAAACGTGAACCAGGCAACTGCCAAAGAAACATAAACAAAGGGACAAGATGGTAAAATGAGTTTTGGTAGCAGAGCGGTTGAACTGAAATCCCAGGAAAGCATGAGATGTAATACTGGATGTAATTTGTGCATGCTTGAATCAGTGCAAGTGAAAGTTCTTTAATCTCTCAGCAGGATTCCGTCTCTCAGTTCAACCTCAGAGATCTCCTTAGGCAATAATTACTGCTGCTTAGTAGGGGTGCTTCTTGTTTATGTTCAGGAAGCATGAGAAAGAGCAATGAAAGCTGACAAAAACCCATTAAAAAGAGAGGAAAAAAAACCCACAAACCATCGGATGTCTTCAAGACCACTGTCTTGCTGTAAGCACCGACTCCAATAGAGTTGAAGGCTTTGACCCGCGCACTGTACGAGCTGTTAAAATGAAGTCCGTCCACCGTGCATACCGTCTCCTTCCCCACGTACACCTCCTGAGACCCAGAGAAAGAAGAGAGAAAACATTTGATAAAGATGTAAAAATATGCAGCATGTTTTCTATTAATTTGAAATGCAGAGATGAAAAGAGATGTTCTGAAGACATCCAAGAAAACATCACAGAATCTATCTTCCGGGGAATTTCGGAGGGGAAAAACCACTTCACAGATTTGTTGTAAAATAAGATCTAGTGCAGAAATTTCAATTCCAGTGTTTTTGTGGTTAAGAATGTCTTTGATGGGTAAGGATAGACGTTCTAAATTTCTGCTTACTTTGTTTAATTATCTAAAGGCCAATAAAAATTATTTAAAAGGACTTTACTATTCAAAGAGAAATTTTTGCTGGATTATATATATATATATATATATATATATATATATATATTAAAGTGAAATATTATACATTATTTACACTGAAAATGAGCAAAGGCAACTTAAACAAAAACAAATAGAAAGCAACTAGAAAAATAAGTAACAGGATCATGCTATGAGTTAAAGTTACCAGAGTTACAGTTTTACAAAATTTTATTTTTTTTTATTAAATTTATAGTCACATGTAATGTTTTTGGGTGGCACACTGGTAAGCTGGTTAGCACATTTGCCCCATAGCAAGAATGCCCTGGGTTTAAGTGCCATGCTCCGCGAGGGCATTTCTGTGCGGAGTTCATTGGTTTCCACCAGGTGCCTTAGTTTCCTCCCACAGTCCAAAGACATGCACATTAGGCTCATTGGCTGTTCCAAATTGCCTCTAGGTGTGAGTGTGAGTGTGAATGTTTGTGTGTGTGTTGCCCTGCAATGGTCTGGCGAGCTGTTAGGGGGGGAACGGGGGGGAACCCCACCCTCGCCCAGTGTCAGAAAGGCTCAGCCTCCCCACGACACTATTAAGATTAAGTGGTTTGGCAAATGAGAGAGAGAGAGTGAGTGTAATGTTTGCAACATGAGAGAATCAAGTAATGCTAAGGTCTCGCATAAGCTGGTTGATACATGTGAACCGTGATTGGGATTACTGCGGTGATTCCGTAACAATTCCCATGAATTTAGAAGGGACTGTTGCAAAAATATGGGTGGAGGAAATATGCACTTGCCTGAGAAACATGAGCATCTGCAATGTATACATCACATCCAACATGTCTAACGTCCACCTGAGCTCAAGGTAGCTCGCTGGCTTTCATGTATTCTAATGGAAGTGTGTGGAACACGTGCGGATTAATGCCGGATGACCCCTTGAAGGCAAAATAATCGTCTACTATGTAGTAATTCCAGCTATGTATGACCAAAGCTTAAGTTTTTAAAGCAAATCTCACCAAATAAACAATTATACAAGCTTGCACATTAGGATATTACACCACACCCACATCAGTGGTTCTTAGTTTGGTCCAATCATCACCTTTTGAAATTATTTGAGCAGTGTTTATATGTATATCTAAATATATACATATACATATATAATTCTGTCTTTCTATTGTTTTACGCACCCGATATTGTCCACCGTTTCCATCATCCAGCTCCAGGATGTAGCCCTCGACAGGCAGCGGCTGAGGTGTAATTAACCTCCAGGCCAGAGTAGCGCTGTTGTTTCGCAGGCAGCACTTCTCCAGCTCCAGTAAAGGAGCAGAAGGTACTCCGGAGTTCTCAGCTAAAATACACAATAACTTGGCTTAATCATATTGTATATGTGTTGAGGAAAAAGCAGATGAGAGATAGAGGGCTGATAAGGTTAAATTGTCAGGGTGAAACTGAGGTAACATGCACAAGGCCAGACTTCGGCTCAGGGTGCGAGCGTTGGGGTGGAAAGGAAGTTGCCTTCCTGTGCTGATCATTTAAATGATTATTGAGCGGGAAAAGCCTGAGAAAATGTTATATAATATATAATATTCTTTTTAAGAATAACAAAAGGCTAGATGGTTAGCTGAATTTGCTGAATTTGCATGATAACAACATCTACGATTGTTTATATCTAGATAGCATTCTTGGTAAGGGAGGTTATGTATTTACCAGCATCTATTTGTTTGTTTGATCGACTTTTTGCAGGATTACAAAAAAAACTACTGAACCGATTTTCACCAAAGTTGGTGGAGGGATGGGGTATAGGCCTAGGAAGAACCCTTAACATTTGGAGTAAATATGGATCACGATCTGGATCCAGGAAATTATGAAAGCGTTTTAAATACGTATTTATTCAGCAGGATTACACAAAAACTGTGATTTTTATCAAACTTGGTGGATGGGTGGGGTATGGTTCAGGAAACATACAGCACTAATTGAAGACTTTTATTTATTTATTTATTTTTCACAATTGAATGATCTTTCTGGTTAGCAAGATTGTGCAAATGCTACTGTACTGGGTTTTTATTTCTTGATGAAGAGGTGAGGTAAGGGTCTGGGAAGAACCCATTAAATTTTGGTGCAGATCTGATCTGGATCATGATCCAGATCCAATAAATAATTAAAAGATTATTAAAAAGCATCCACAAAAATTCAGTCACTGCCATTGACCTATACACATTTCCCCACCCAAACCGGTGCACATAGCCCACACGGAAGAGGTTCATTTTCTGGTTTGAACTGAAATTGCAAATGCTTTTGAAATCAAATTAAACAAAGTGAAACCAAAATTTTTTTAGCGTCCATACTTTGCCTAATTTACACATTCTACATTTTTGATTCAGACAAACTAATAATTAGCTGATTACTTAGGAAAGTGTTAATGTTTTTTGCTTTGTTTTTGTTGTAGCTACCTCTTAGCATATTTATGGAATTCTGAACACTGTCCGAAAAGATGAACTTATAATATAAAATCCAAATTATCTGTAAGAAAAGCCTCTGAAAAGAATCACAGACACAAATGCTAGCATGCTAAGTAATGGTGCTAGTTTGAAGTTATTATTGAATGAATTAATTTTTATACTTATATTATACATTTATTAACGTGAACGCTTGTAAAGCAGGGTCACATTGTCAGAATCTGGAATAGATGGGAATGTTGATTAACGATTCACTGTATGTAACCAGCGTGCTAATCAGTATTTAAGTGATTAGTAAGCGCTTGATGGATCAGCATAGCAAGGTAGCTTGATCTCCTAAAGTGAAGAGGGATTTTTCAGGTAGAACAACACACTCGAGGTTCTGAAATACCTCCTGCGATCTGCGTCTCTTTCTGGACGCCTGCGTGTTTTTGTCTCAGTAACGGAGACTCCTGAGTGTGAGAATCTGAAACATGATATGGAACAAAGCGGATGGTGTGTTTAAAGCGAGAAGCAAACGAAGGGATTATGGGACTTTTATTTGAGGTGAACATCAAAAAATAAATAAATAAATAAAGAGAACATGGAAAATTGATGGAAGATGAAACAAAGTGCAATTACAACATTTTGTGTGTGTGCGTGCGTGCGTGCGTGCGTGCGTGCGTGCGTGTGTGAGTGTGTGGTGTTTGTACCCTGGCCTTGGATAAGGTCGAGTTGTAGAATGGCCTGCAGCAGAGGGTCAGTGTTGAGGCTCAAGCTGAACTCGGGGCAAACCTTCGGCTCCAGAGCGCCTTTAACCCACTGATCCTGAGAGAGCTGGACACGTTTAATCAAAGCGTCTGAGATCTGGGAGAGAGACAGGAAGTAAAAAAGGAAGGAATATATAAACTATAAAAAAAAGTTCCTGTGTGTGAGCTGTTACTATAGAAACAGTAACATATTAGAAGGAGTACATTAATCTGCACACCTAAAGTTCACATTACAGGAAAACCATTCAGACTTTCAGACTAATCAGATTTAATAGTCTAATCATCCAATAATGTATTAAAATTTTTAAAAATCTTATTATTAACTCCCCCAAGGAGGTGATGTTTTTTGTTGTTGGTTCATCATGTCTGTCTGTCTGTCTTCCTGTTTGTTTATTTATTTTTTGGCATCATAAAGCAAAAAGTTATGAACAGAGTTTAATAATTTTTTTGGAGGGATGGAGTATGGTCCATAACACTCCACTAGATTCTGGGGATGATCCAGATCAAATGTAAACATTTATTAACATTGTGAGGAATACTGCCTGCCCACCCAAAAAAAAAAAAAAAAAAAAGCTTACGCAGTGTAATACTTTGTTCGGCCACCTTTAGCCTTGATAACAGCACATTTTTGGCCAGGCAGTATAGTTTGGATGTGTGGTAATACCACGAGCTTAGCAGAGGGTGCTGTATGCTTTGTTTTTTCAGCTTGGTGGACCAAGAGCTTCTAGTTATTACCGCTATTATGCTAATAATAATTATTATTATTATTAAAATTGCATGGGTATTATAAGGCAACATGGTTGCATAGTGGTTAACACATCCGTCTCACAGCAAGAAGGTCCTGGGTTCAAGTCCCTGGCTCGGGCGTTTCTGTGTGAAGTTTACATGCTCTTCCCATGCTTGTGTGGGTTTCCTCCGGGTACTCCAGATTCCTTACACAGTCCAAAGACATGCACATTAGGCTAACTGGCTCTTCCAAAATGAGTGCGATTGGATGTGTGTGTGTGTGTGTGTGTGTGTGTATGTGTATGTGTGTGTTGCCCTGCAATGGTTTGGTGAACTGTTCGAGGTGTCCCCCACCTTCACCCAGTGTTGGCTGAGATAGGCTCCTGCCTCCCTGCAACGCTAATACGATTAAGCATTTTGGCAAATGAGTGTGATGAGTGAGAAGTCATTATATCCAAATTTGCTTATGTAACCATCAAACAAAAACATATAAACACTGCAGAGAGAACACAAAACTTTGAAAATTGGTTAATCCCCTAATATAAATGATTAATGCATTGTTAGAGCCACACTGGGTGAGGCTTACGCTCTTCCTCTTCCTCTTAAGACTGCAGGAGAGCAGTGAGATCCAGACCAAAAAGACAGATCAATTCTTCCTAAAGTGTTCAGGTGAGTGTCCATCCTGCCGAGGGTCCTTCAGATCACATTTCATCTCCATCGCTTCTATTAAAAGCTAAATTATTAATGCAGGGTAATGTAGGCTGAGGAAGAGAGGAAGAACAGACCTGTGTGTATATCTCGCTTTCTTCCCCAGCTCCTCTCAATGCCCCATTATTCTCTCTCTGTCTATCCCTTCTGTCTAAGTCAGTCCCTTCCTCCATTAGTCCCCACCATCTCTTTTCCATCCATCTCCCTGTCAATTTCTCCCTTTCTCTGCAAATCTAATTCTCCTCAATCTGTCCGTCCATCTCTGTCCAGATCTCTCTTCTTCTTCCCCAATCCATATTCTAACCTTCATCTTTCTTGACTTCACTTTCTCCTCCATCATTTTTCCTTCTTTCTCCATCTTCAAGTCTCCACTTTTCTTTATTTATCTGTCTTTCTTTTAATTAACAAATGTCCTGTATTTGTCAGTCTGTCCCTCTAGTGTTTTTCCTTCCATCTCTCTTTTCTTCTATTCATTTTTTATTCTTATCTCCTTTCCATTTTCTCCCTCCCTCCCTTTCTTTTCTCTACCTTCCTTACATGTTCATACGCATTCCTTCTTATCTACTTTTGTTTCTTCCTTCCATATTTTCTTATTCCATCTATCCAGCTTTGCCCGCTTCCTTCTTTGTTCCCTTCTTTTCTTACTTCTTCATTTCTTTTTCCCACCTTTTGTTCCTTCCTTCAATATTTACTCCCTTATTTTTTTCCTCTTTCCTTTTTTTCTGTTATGTCTTCCTTCTTTCCTTTCTTCCTTGATGCCTTTCTTTTTTCTTGCCTTCCTTCATTCATTCCTTTATTCCTTCCTTACTTAATTTTTTTCTTATTTCCTTTTTTCCTTCTTGCCCTCCCTCCCTCCCTCCCTCCCTTCTTCCTTTCTTTCTTACATTAATGAAATTTCCCTGAGGGAGTTATCCCAAAGCGATCAATAAAGTTAAGTCTAAATCTAAGTCTTAATTTTTTCTTTTGTTCCATTTTCCTTTCCATTCCTTTGCTCCCCCCTCAACACACACACACACACACACACACACACACACACACACACACACACACACACACACACACACACAC